>CATIWR010040743.1:0-60795 GCA_949677035.1 Omphalea diandra | reverse complement strand
TATATATATATATATATATATATATAACTAATTTAGTGTGATAAAAAAGTTGATTACCATGGAATATTCATTGGAGTTAAAGCATTGATTTGATACAAATTCCTTGCTAACATCCGACAATATGATATTTTCAGTGAGATTATTCAATTTTACCACATTAAAATATGTGAAACAAACAAATATAAAAACCACACAATTACCATTCATAAATAAATTTAAAATTAAAACAACATAACATTAATTAACAATGAATTCATGAAAAAGAAAATTTTCATTATTTGTTTCTCCAAATATCCAGTCTTTTGTCCAAATAAGTCCTTGAACAATTTTTGGTTTGAGTGAACTACGATATTGATCAAGGACTTGACCATCACTACTAAAAGTAGACTCAGATGCAACTGTAGAAACAAGAATACTTAAAATATCATGAGCCATGGAAGCAAGCTCTGGATACCTAAACAACTTTCCAAAATGCTAAAATATCCAAATTTATGGTTCTTTAAATCCTTGCCTTTTCCAAATGTTGTTCAAGTTATCTTTTGGTTAAAAGAGCTAAAATCCTTACTTTGAAAGTGGTTGAAGTCCTAACAAGTATTAATAAAATAGTCATTAATAAATCAATAAGTATATGAACTAAAAGATAACAACTATAATGAAATTATTACCTTAAATGTCTCTCTTATCCTTGCAATATGTGATGTTCTATCAAGATCTTATTCAAAAAGCTTGTTTGAAGTTAGTTGACTTGGAGGTGTGGATGGAGAAACCCTTGTAGCATACTCATTAAAGGTTGAAAACAACTTGCCACACACATTCTGAAATTCAAATAAATTGCTGCCATAGATTTGCTCATAACTCTAATCTACAAAATCTATTTTATACCGAGGACCTAATATCACAGTTATGGCTCAGACCAAGCTAAATTCAAATCAATATTTCTTAAATTTTGCCATCATCAATTCTATCATCCTTCTTATGTAATCATCATTTGAATTCACATTCTCCTTTAATGTCAAGTATGTCATACAAATATAAGGAAAGTACAAGTTTGTTATAGGATATTTTGTTCCTAAAAACACAAAAGTGATATCTTAAAACACACCAAAAAATAAATTGATTTTTTGAATTTTTTCCCATTCACTTAAAGTTGGACAACTTTTGTAATTGGAATTACTTAACTCTAAATGACAAAAGGCACGATGATAGAAAATGATTCTCTTTAACATAAGAAAAGTAGAGTTCCATTTAGTAGGAACATCTTGCATTAAACCCTTCTTTGCATTCAAAGGCAATAATTTCACACACTCCAAAAACTTTTACTTCCTTCCTTGAAAGCCTTCAACATACTTATTGCTCTCTCTAACCTAATAAACGCAACTATCAATTTCTTTTAGCCCATCTTGCACAACCAAATTCAAGATATGTGCACAACACCTATGGTGAAAAAATTCACCTCCATATATAAGAGTTTTCCTGAGTTCAATTGTTTTGTTAAAAGTGCAACAAAAACATCATTAGCGGATGCATTATCCAATGTGACCAAAAAAAATTTTTTTCTCTATCCCCATTCCGCTAAAAATAAAAATAAAAATAAATTCTTTCACTCAATGCTACACCACTATGCAGAGGTGACATAAAACAAAAATCTAAGATTTTTTTTTTGTAAAACCTAATTTTGATTAATAAAATGTTCAGTAATTGCCATATATCCATCAGTAGAAATAGAAGTTCACAAATCAGAAGTTAAACAAAGCATTCATGTTGTTTCCTCAAGCATTCGTTTAATTTCATCCTTCTATCGCTTGTACATTATAAACAAATCATTTTTCGCAATATTCCTAGAAATGACTAGCATATCAGGTTGTAAGTAAGAAGGTAAAGCCCTACGACCCTTGTACTTAACAAAATATAATGGTAATTCAAGCATAATCAAGGCAGCCACAAGCAATACGAGAAATCTATGAACACCAAACCTAGAAGACCTCAATGATAAATCATTACTCATAGTGGCGTTTAAGGTCACCTGTCCTATATTTACCGTCACATATAAATATGACTTCACATTTCTTGCATTTACATCTTGTTTTTCCATCTATTATATTCTCAATAAGCCCTCGAAAAAACTTCAAACTTTAGAAGTCAATCTTCTTTTATGCTTTCCTTTCGAATTCTTTTTCTCCTCAGAATTATTATGCACATCTTCTTCCTCCAGATCTATTGGATCATCATCATCAATGTTTGTTACCAAATTCTTACTACTTGATTCCAAATTAATCTTAATACCATTGTTATCCATCTGCAAATTAGAAGTGCATATAATCATCAATAAAATAGATTATTCAAAATAAATTAAGAAATTAAAATAAATTGTTCAAAACAAATTGAAAGTTAAGGCATCACAAAATTTAAGACAAGCAGAATCAAGAGTTAACAAAAATTAAACATTTAAAGAAAAAATTTTGGCTGCTTCAATCAAGAGTTGACAAAAATCTCCATTAACACAAAATTTAAGACATGCAAAATCCATAATTTACAATACCAATAATATAGAATCCAGAATTTACAATAACGACAATATAAAATCCAAAATTATCCACTATTAACTAAGTGAATGTTATGATCACAGCTTTCCAATAATAATAATAATAATAAGACATTAGATAAAGAAATTATTAACCTGGAGTGTGCGATTGATGATGAAGAAAAGAGGTGTTATGGTTGTAAGAGGAGCGACGACAACTACTGTGGGTTTAGAGTGGTATGAGTGGCGGCTGCTGTCAATGAGAATAAGGGACCAATCTACTTTGTGGATGAGAGTGAGTGTGAGAAGGCGATCCGATCTGGTTGGGAGTGGCGTGTATTGTTAACGATGAAGAGAAGAGATGTTGCGACTGTTGGAGGAGTGGCAACAACTGCTGTGGGTCGGGAGTGGTGTGAGTGGCAGTAGCCGTTGAAATGAGTGAGAGACCGATATGCTTTGTGAATAAGAGTAGGTATGAGAAGGCGATATGGCCTGGTTAAGAATGGTGTGAGTAACGATTATGGATGACAGTGAGAGTGAGTGAGAGATTCGATCTAGGTTAGGAGTGGTGTGAGTGAGCAACGGTTGTGGATTGGGTGACAGAAATTAGAGATGAATTGTATGTTTTGGTTTTAAGGTTTTTGTCCTTTTGTGCATTATGGGTTGGGCTTCTTGATATGAAAAAGGGTTGGGTTTTCGTATGCGAAAGGTTGGGCTTCTATATAGTTGGGCTAGGTAATAAATTAAAAGGGTTTATGTTGTTTGTTATGGGTTAAATGAGTTGACTCATTTAAACTCGATTTTTACCGTTTATTATCAGAATTTGTTTATTCGAAATCCAAACCTATTTAAATTTGCACTGTGTCATGTCGTTTAGATCGTGTCAAAAATTGTCAACCCTAACCATACAAACGTATTATCCAATAGAAGTTATTAATTTATTAAGTGATATTAATTTTTAGTGATTATATTATATAATGTGCTCTTTAAAACGTCCGCTGCATCCTTATTCTCCTCCCTCATAATAGAAAAGAAAAAATATATATAAGAGCGAAACGAATAAATCGACGACGTCGTTTATCTGCAGCTGAGCCGACGCCCGTCTTTCAGCTATAATCTCTACCCTTCAGTTGCGAGCAGAGCACAAAATCTCTCTCCAAAGCTGTAATCACAATCTGTGACCGGTAAATGCAAGAAAAGCAAACAGCAGGAGGAAAAGAGATGGCAAATAAGAACGCGAAGAAAGCCAATCTCTTAGATCACCACTCTATCAAGCACATTCTCGACGAGTCCGTCACCGAGGTACACAAAATCCCCGCATAAAACCCTAATTCCCCTCTTTCTTTACATCAATTGATTCATTTCCATTCTTCTCCTTAAAACAAAAAAATCACAGATAGTCACGAGTCGCGGATACGTGGAAGATGTGAGGATGAGCAATATACGATTGTTGATGGGGACTATAATAATTGTCATCGCGCTTGTTGCTCAGTTTTACAACAAGAAGTTTCCTGAGAATAAAAACTTTTTGATCGCCTGCATCACATTATATCCTTTCTTTTGACTTCTTTGACTGTTGGATTGCTCTCTCTCTCTCTCTCTTTGGGTTCAGTTTGAGCTCTAGTTAGCCAATTTATGATTTTTCTATACCTAAATGAGGTGGATTGTGTGATATAGTAGTTATGTTGTAAATATCATATGTTCGATTTTTCTTTTTAAAGTACAAATTGAAACTTTTTTCTTTTAATGGATTTTCACGTTTAGATTAAGCCTGTGGAATTCATTTTGAATTTATACCTTGACTTGGTTGTACTCCTTGTTAATTTACAGTTCATTTGCGAATTCTATCAATTTCCATTTAATTCGACTCAAGTATGACCAGTTTCATAGAATTAAAATTTAGCATTCTAAATGAGTTTTTGGAGATACCAAACATGAGAAGTGTGGATTTGTAAATGAATTTTGTAACATTTCCAATAGAATGGTATAATTCATGTTTTGGTGAGTTTGAGGCGTGTTTGTTACTTATGATTTCAAGAACATTGGGCTTTTTTTAAAAATTTATTTATTTTATAATTTACTTTGGTTGTGTATCTGAAGTAAATGATTTAGATTTGTGAAAGTCTTGAACTCAGATTTGTTTACCCTTTGACTCTGGCAAGTATGTTGTCTTCAATGGATTGTTGCAGTTGATTATGTACACTAAAGAGAAGAATGCCATCTTATTCACTTATCCTCCTAAGGTGAGTTCCTCACTTCTGAAATGGGACATTTTGCAATACATGTAACAGCTGCTAATTATATATTTGTTTCCACGGTTCTGCTAGGACATTATTGTGCTAACATCTACTTTACACCATGAAGTCATGGATTAACCCGGGGTAACATTTTGATTAGGAATAGTCATACCTCAACGTGCTAGTTTCAGGATGTTATTCTACTTCCATCACAAGGGAACTGATCGCATCCTTTTTTTTTTTTTTGTCAGTCTCGGTAATTAATTTCATAACAGTTTGGGTTAGAAGAGACTTTTGATTGTGGGCATGAGATAAAGTGATCCTATCCTTGTCTGCATATGATGTTTGGAAAGCTAGTATTTTTGTTTAAGAGAACTTTTGCATTCATTGGCTGATGGTTATGACTGGATATGTGGATTAGGCTGCTTGTGGAGCAAACTCGAAAGTAGCTACTTGGTTGTCTTTATTTAGTTTTCAGTGAAATGACTTAAAGCATTTTGGTTAATACCCTCAAGGAAGCTCAAAATTATTTTCCTTATTGCTTAGAGGAAGCTCAAAGTTATTTTCCTTGTCACGTTTCTTTTATTCCTTGATTGGTGCCATTAGCTGCTGCTATGATAGGTTATTGTTTATTCATTTTATCCTTGATAATCTTCTGATACACAGTGGTTTCTTCATTAAACATTAATGTTGCTGGGGTTTTCATCTTCCCTTCTGGTGGAGGTGTATCGGGAGGGAGGGTTATGTTTCTTTGTGCTAACCCTTGGAAGACTACTATAATCTGTACTTTTTGCAAACTGGCCTTTCTGTTTTTCTGTCTCTTATCATCACCATTGGTATGATTATACACATGGTTCAAATTCACCTTCTCTTGTTGATGCCTATGGTTTTGATTTGAGCAAATAACGCTAAATAATCTCTCTCTCTCTCTCTCTCTCTGTGCCTTTAGCTGTGCGTTTGTTATATTTTCCCCCTCTCTATCATGGCAAGTTGGGGGACATTTCTGAAAGCCGCCATGCTCTCTGTCACTGTTATGATTTTGTAATTTTCTTTTTCCGACCATCATGCTGTCAATGCTGCTGGAACAAACTTACAAATGCATCACATTTGCATTTTTGTTTCACTGATTCTGCAGGTACAATACTTTAACCTTCCCTGGGTTTCTTACTCTGCAACATGTGAAGCAGAGATGCATATTATCTTCTTCCACCTTTTTCCTCAAATGATTTATGAGCTGCAGAACTTTAACCCTTTATTAAGATTTGATCTGCAGTGATACATTTGGTTTTCTGCATAAACTCTGCATGCATCATCTCTTTTTCCTCGAGACTTAATGCTCTTCTGGATGTGGCTGTTTACTTTAATGGATATTGGTGTTGTTCAAGAGAGGGAGAAACTGGTCTGTTCCCCAAATATGTGTTTCCTGTGCAAAGCATGAAAATATATCAGAAAAAGAATCTATAGCAACCTGAAAATTGGGTTGTGACTTTCTGTTTCATTTATTCATGAACACTTGGATTTTCTCTGTACACACTCATTTGTTGTTTTTTTTTTTTTTTAGGTTGTCAGCAGTAAGAATTGAATCTATTCCACAATGTTCCTATATTTTGAATTGTTACTTTGTGCAAATGTCACCTGAATTCTTTTGTGCTTTAAGATTCCAATCCCCTGAAAATTTACTTACGTTAATTTTACACCCCTTTTGTGCAGGGATCTTACACCAGCACAGGTTTAGCAGTCTCTTCTAAATTGCCCAGATTTTCTGATGAGTACACGCTTACTGTAGCAAGTGCAGATCCAAAATCAATTTCTGCAGGGAAACCAGTGCAGTTTACGAAGAGTGTCACAGAATGGTCCCTCTTCTACATGCAAACACACTCACATATGCACGCTAAGATAATTTGAGTAGTTTGATCTCATGAAAATGTGTTAATGCATCTTGCTGATCTTCTTATACTTCAAATTTTTGCAGGTTTGCCAAGGATGGAGTTTTAGCGGAAGCTTTATTCTGGAAAGATGTTGAAGCACTTATTAATGATTATGCTGCGGAACCAAAGAAGAACAAGTAATCTACCATGCTAACAATATTTGATAGGTTCATCTTTGTGGAACAATATGGATGTCCATTGAGATTATTGTTCTTGCCTCGACAAATTTTTGAGTCAAACTAAAAGAACCGACTTGCATTATCTAACAGACAACAACAGAAATTATGTTAATTTGCGACTGCACTCAGGTCCTGATGAATGCTTTCTTGCTATAGGTTCTTGGTATTGGTATAATTGCATTAAAAAGTTATGGCATTGCATTTTGCAAGTTGACTTAAGTGTTTTTAAAACCAGGCCGAAGACTGAAGCGCAGTTGGCTGGTTTCTGGTTTGGGTCAACAAGGTTTTTTTTAATGTATAAATACTTAAAAATATTTTAAAAAATTAGAAAAAAATATATAATACGATAAAGTAATGAAAATTATTTTTTAAAATTTAAATGGAGTAAAATATTGTAATTGTTAACGCATATTTAAATTTTTTCACAAAATAAAGTAGTTTTAAGTCGAATAAATTTGATTCAGCTTTAGATGGTTTTTGGAAATTTGATTGGTTTGAATTAAATCATTATTCGGTTTTTGATTTTATCAGTTCAATTAGTTGGATCAACTAGATTATGAAAAGATTGGTTGACTTACAGATGTACGTAGCTAGAGTTTATATTTTCGTCTGTGTGCATCTTGCTTCTCCTCCCCCTCATTGAGGTTGTAATTTACAAACCTAAATTAATGTTATAATAATAAATTTCATTGTCTAATTAAATATTATTTGATAATTTAAATCTAAAGTATCAGCCTAAATAAGCACCTTGCTATTTTTATGTATTATTTTTATCACGTGTGATCCACGTGATAAACATATAAAATAAAAAATATTTAAATTATAACTTATTTTATTTATAAAATAATATTCAAATCATAGATTTTTAATAAAAAGAGTAAAGTAATTCAAAAGTAAAAAATATTAAATATTTAATGTTTATTTTTTAAAGCTAATACAATTTATTTTTTTTAATTTAATTTATTATAAGATATTAATTAGTAGGAATTTATCAATCTTTTTCTCAATTCTTGACTCTATTAATAAAACTTGACTTCTATATATTTCGTTTCGTTCTTATTCATAGATATTAGTGCATGAATTTTTTTAGAATTATTTTTTATAGCTATCTTTTTAATTTGGCCTCTATTCATTCAAATATAATACATTTTTATTTTTATTAATTATATATACTTTTGAAAAATATAATATTAGATTAAAAAGGGATTACATAAATCAAACTTTATTAAGAAAATAATTAAATAAATTGATCTCATGCATTTAAAGATTCTATTAAATTTTATACATGTTAAGAATATTTCATGATTTCACCCAAATATTCGCTATGTTTTTTTAATCATATTAACAACAAAAAAATAAAATTTAAGATTAATTTTCCCATATTATATTTTTTTAGATTAAATAAATTGATCTCATGCATTAAGGGATTATATTAGGATTAGAAATTTTAAGAATATTTAGTTAATATCAATTATATATTACTTATATTATGTGTTAATTACATTGAAAAAACTATTGATTTAAATAATTATTAAATAAATTATAATATATTAATATTTTTATGTAAATAAAACATCTTTTATACGTTTTTCATGTTAAAGTCTAGTATGTATAAGGATGATTTATTAATAAAATCAAAAAAAACTTTTTAGCCAATTAAATTATAAGATAAATATTATCAATATAATATATATATATATATATCCTTGATATACAAATTTGATTATGATTAACTTGCACAAGAGAAAGGTACATAAGAGAGAATTAGGGATTCAAAACTACTCTGATACTTTAATGATTGGAGTTTTTAGATAATAAGCTGCAAATATTGAGACAATAAATAATAAGAGCTTAAGATATTCACATGTTGTCTTTCATGTACCTTTTACACTTCTAAAATGGTAGTCATTGACTTAATTATTGATTATCTCTATAATTTGAGGGATTTGGGTTTTTTTTATAATAATTCTAATGTTATTTTGCTAAAATCAAACTTATTCTTGGCATTAACTTATTATATCATCAATGTGGAAGTTGATTAGATGATATTTACTTTCTTCATTTCATAGTATTTGTCACTTTATAAAAAAATATATGTTTTAATTATCTATCATATTTAGATCTTCATTAAAATATTAAATATTTTTTCTATTTTATCCTTAACAATATTTTTAGATTAATTAATGAATTAGTCATTTTAAGTCTTTTAAAAATAGGTAATTTAGCCGTATTTATTTATTTTTTCTATAGTTATGACTCTTAAATAGTTTCTTAATTTGTATGAAACTCTAAAATGTAATAAATACCATGAAACGGAGATAGTATTAAATATTGTGTTATCCAATGTTTTTTCTGTAATTGCATTCTTTTGAACAACTATTCATATCAATAACATTTAGTTGATTTGGATATTATATACTCTATTTGTTTCAAAATATAATTTATTTAAGATTCAAATTTTTATTTTAAAATATAAATAATTTCACAGATATCTATAAATTTTATTTAATTTTTTATATATTACACTTTTATTTAAAGTATATACCCATAGTTGAGATGCACAATGATAATAAATATTAAAAATAATTATTAAATTTTATTTATTTTTTATATATTCTACATTTATTTAAATTATATACTCATAGTTGAAATACATAATGATAATAAATACTAAAATAATTATTTTAAAGGTGATCTAATATTTTTTCTATATATTAAATATATTTTTTAATTATTGTATAAATATTTAAATTGCTTATATTTTGAACAAAGGAAGTGTACTATTTTTTGAAGATTAATTATTCCTTACCTATGAGTGAATTTTCATGCAGAATACGTGTGGCTGGAAGTTGAGGTTTACTTTTTTTTTAATTAAAGTATCAAATACATTTTTGAAATTTGTCATTAAGTGATAATAAAAGATAAAATGAATTTTTTCATTAAATTTATTTATGAACTGATATTATTTTTTTAAAATTATCCATTAGCATTATTTGTGTACGCTATTATACTTTTGTTTAACTTATTTTTTTTTTATATTTGCTATAGTTAGATAAATGAATAAAATTATGCGATAAAAAAATCATTTAAAATAACTAAATCCAAACATATTTAAATAAAAACACGATTTTCCTAAATCTCAAAATATTTAAATCATTAAATATCAAAAACATAATTTTATTTTGACACAATGATATTTTTGTGAAATAATAGTTTCACTTATTCATTTAATTACAGTAAATATAGTGAGAAATGAATTAATTAAAAATATAATATATGTGTAAAAATACTATTAAGAGATAATTTTAATAAAATAATATAAATTTATAAATAAATTTTATACAAAAATTTATTTTATTATTTAAAAATAAATTTAAAGATATATTTAATACTTTCCTCATTTTTCTTTGCTGTTAGGATGGATTCCATGTGGCATTTTTGAATGTTCTTTAATTTCTTAAATTGCAATCTCAATCCATGTTGTCCCTACAGTTATGGTCCAATGCAAAATCAACTTGTGAAGGGACCCACATGATGATATTTTTGCCCTAGGTTTCAGTACTCATCACTCTACTAACATAACCCACACCAATAATTCAACTTTTCTAATTTCCTAAAAACCTGTCTCTTTCATATGCTTTAAATAGTTCACAACACAAGCACTATAACCAACTCAAATCCAACCTTTTTTTAACCATTACAGGGACAAACACACAGTGTCCTTGAAAAGGACCTACTTATATTGCACCCCATTTCTTCAGATTTTCACTATTTAAAATTTACAATTTTTGGTTAAATATGGATTAAAAAACAAAAAAAAGAAACAATTAATAAAATAATTTCGGGAATGTATAAAATATATGTCTTGATATTTGAGATCTTCAATAATAATTATATATTATTATTTTGTATATCATGATTTTATTGTTAATGGCGTATATAATTGATCAAATTTATTAATTCAGTATTAGTGAATGTTTCTTTTTTTCCTCAATTTTATAATAATATAACCAAGTTAAATTCAATTTATATTGTCAATTTTAATTCAACGAAATCATAGAAATTAAAATACATTTGAAACTAAATTAATTATTTTTAAAATTCAAATTTAACTCGAGTATTCATGTAAAAAGTTTTGTAAATTTAAATTCAAATAAAATCAATTAAGCTTAAATTTTAAATTGAATTTGTTTAATTATTTAAGAATCAATATAAATATTAAAATTTGAGCAAATTTACAAATTTCTTAAATAAAATATTTTATTACTCAAATTGAATTTTATTATTTACTCGAATATCTTCAAATTAAATAAAATATAATTTAGTGATAGTAACACGTCACCGAGTATAATTTATTTCATCCATCATTAATAATAAAATTATTAAAAGAAGAAAGGCTATTTTGAATTGTGCATTCTATATATAATGCTTGATCGGTTCATTAATTGGTTTTTTGCAAAAAAAAAAAAAAAGCTGACTCAGCACATTAACATTTCTATTAACCTCGATGCCCAGTTCGCATGTCAGCACTCGTCCCTCTACCTGGCTGATGTGTCGTCTTTCAACGGCCAGTCGTGTGGCCCCATTGGACCCCACTATAAAAATGCTGACGTAGACTCATGACAATGACAGCCTGTCCGGACCTGAAATCCAACCCAAAATTCAATTTAACCATAGACGTCTTTCACGTCCGCCAGGCCACATATTATAACAAACCCACAAACGCTTCTTTGTTGTTCATCCTCCCATTTCCAGGATACAGTAGCCGTTACCATTCATCATATTATCTACAACAATTTTTTCCTTTCCATCCTTTAAAAAAAATAAAACAAAATTCACAGCTCCTTTGTTCTGAGAATTTTTAATATTATAATCTGATCGGTAAATTTTGGAGTTGTTTTCGATGTTGGACGACAGCGAGGAAAGATCTAACGAAAGCGAATACGACGATGCGTCGTCGGTTTCAACCGGCGTGGAGACGCGGACCTTCGAATCTGGCACAGGTGCTCTAGGGAAGAACGAGGTCGGGCTAACGGAGCGGTTAGCGGACATTCTGGTGGACGAAGGAGACGGAGATCTGCTTCTTCAACGCAGCGATTGTGGGGATAGGGTTTTGCAGTGGTTGCAGGCGTTGGATATGCAGGTTATGGGGGCGTGTAGATCTGATGAAAGGCTCAAACCGCTGTTGAAGATGAATGCTTCTAGTGGCGTGGCGGAAGTTCGGCTTTTGGCTCATCTCAGTCAGGTATGTCATTATTTTAATTTTTTTAATGATGATGTCATTAATTTGCTACTTTTGTGTGTTGCGATGTGATGAATTTAATTTTATCGATGATCAGCATTTTGAGCCGTCGGAAGTTGGGATGTTAGCTAGATGTTTTTGTATACCTCTGGTTTCGATACGAGTTGGCAAGATTAACAAGCAAGGGACTCTGCTTTGTCCTACTGCTGAAAGGTAACTGAAGCTATATGCATTTTTTTTGGGTTATTTTTGTTTTTCTTGGATTTAACATAAGAAGGGAAGGATAAAAAAGCGTGAAACTTTTGGTTTATCTAAGATTGATTTTGTATGATTGAATGATCTAGTGCCATACTTATCTTAATATTATGAATTTGCATTGTTTTTGTAGAGTATTTGCTATTTCGTTAGTCTTTTATAATTTTGTGTAATTGTATGATTCTCAATTCTTTAAGCTGGCTTAACTTTGTTTTTGGTGATTTGATTTTATATTTAATCAATTGCATAATTGAGTTATATCTGGACTGATCCAGTATTTTATACAGTTGCGCGTTCTATATCCTATGTAGGCAAGTAAATATAGATTATGCATAAAGGTATAAAGTTGGAAGATATGTGCATCTCTTGGTTTGTTTGTTTGTTTTTTTTTTTTTTTTTTTTTTTTTGGGCATTGCTATTTGCGTGTTATTGGTTATAATGTTTTACTGCTAATTCTGTAATATGTTCTGTGCCTTCTCAAATTATGGCTTGATGCTCTCAACCATAATCTGATGTGAAGTACATTTTCTATACTTCTATATACTTTTTTTCAGTAACTTGTTTGGATTTCATGAAAGATTTTAAGTAGCATGAGGTGAGGTATACCTTTTTTTGTGTTACCACTACTTCTAGATATGACTCCATAGCTGGGAGCCAACATGGTGCCAGGGTGAAGATTGATCTACTTATTTTTTCTTGTGATGTTTACTCTGAACATAAAAGGGTTGTTGACCTGTAGTTATGGCAACTGCTAGATTTAAAAGTTCACCTAATAAAGTGATGTTCCATTCGCATCAAGTTCACTTGCAAACACTTACTGGATAAGTGTATGTATTCTGTTGTTCATAAATGGTAGAGATTGCAGGATGCTGTGTTTTAGATTATTAATGGTGACCATGTTCATACTTCCAAGTAAAAATATCTTTTGACTTGTAGGTAAAGTGGGCGTATTCTATTATGATCTCTGAATTATGACGAAGTAAAGGTAGTTTCATCTCCTATATTATATGATATATAAACTGTTGCTGCTTTTTGAATTTGTGTAGCATCAGCTTTTTAACTGAAGTAAAAATTGGGTGTAAAAAAGGTCTCTCTGCGATTATAAGTTAATTTTATAGTCATTGTACTGAAAACTCTATCAGCTTCTGTACTATTTTGGTTTCAATGATAACTTGTCTATATCACCCCATTATATACTTTATGATGCATCATGTCATTTCTTTTTTTCTAACATTCTTGTTTTTTGGTAATGAATTTGTTCATATGTTTGATGACTGCTTGATGTGTAATTTTTTAAATAATTTTATTGGTATAACTAAGGATGATTCATGTAGTTAACACAGTTAAAGACAGAATAGGAAACATCTCTGTCGCCTTAGTTTAATACTGCTAGTATATGCCGTAGATGAAAAAAAAGAGCTTTGAGGAAGAGATTGAAAATGAATTTGCATTTTAGATCTTAGTGCTATACTATAGTCATTAGGCATGCTTCTAGTTGAAGACTTGGAATTAGCTAGGAACTTGTATCATTTTCACTGGATAGGATGTCTAGCTTTACTGCATCAAATGGTCAATTTTAGTTCTCTGTCGTTGGTTAGCAGTTGAAGTAATGCTTGGTTGGATATGTTCGCTATGGTATTGTATTGTTAGCACTTTGAACTTGCATGTAGACACCTGGAATTGCGAGGTTAGATTAAGTTCACTAGCTGGAAAATAGCTTAATAAATGATATTGTGCTGTGTAACTCTCTACAGCCTATTTTCTTCACATTCTTCTTTTATTTCTGTTGATTTATATATATGTTCAGCTGCTTTTAATTTTGGATAAGGTGTGATAGTAATTTTTATGGGAATGGTCGAGTCCTAAACTTAAAATTGGTTTAGCAATAGTTGAGATGGAGCATTTGATGAATTCACTACTATTTATAACTCCGTTTTTGGACATGTTTTCTGTTGTTTGTTGCTTTTGGATCAGTTTTTTCAATTAAGTGATTCTAAATTATTTGCTTTCTTTTATTACAGGGGCACTTTAAACATCACATTGTTGCCAACATCTGATTTGCGCATCTCATTCATTGGAGATGATGGTACTACCGAAAGACTATTCATCCTAAACAGTAATGCAACAGGTCCTGTTGTGGAAGTTGAGGAGATATGTGCAGACAGTTCTGGCCGATCATTCCATATCAAGGTAGCAAATGATAGAAATTTTTACTTCTGGTGCTCAGAGAAATCAAAGCTCTTGGGAGTTGAATTGCTTGCTAAGGTATTTCAACTTGAGGATTGTTCTGGCATGTATATAACTTGTTTTGGTTGATGAGAAATTGATGTAGCTTTTTGAATTGCTTGAGCTGTTTCCTTCTCCTAAATAGTTGTTAAGATATCATTTATAGTGTTTGATTTGAAGTAGCTCACCATCCAATGCAAATTTGTGAACAACTGACTTACATGAGAAGAATTCATATTTTATTTGAATAATGAAGATTGATTTGGAGTTTCAATTTGCTTGAGCTGTTGACTCCTCTAAATTATTGTTGAAATATCATATAGAGTGTTTGATTTGAAGTAGCTAGCCATCTAATGCAAATTTGCTAACAATCATACACTGATTTACATAAGCTGAATTCATATTTTATTCGAAGCATGAGGATCAGTTGAGTGTATTTTTCATTTGGTTTTTGAGATGATATGAAGATGTCCTCTTACTATTTTTTTTTCTTGGTTGAACTATTCATTATGGTTACTAACGAAGGTTTTATTTTTTCTTCTCAATAATAGATGAAGGATATAATCAAAAGGAGACCATCTGTAGCAGAATTAACTGGAATTAGCAAGTCACGCCTCGACTGCTTTGCAACTCATCTCAGAGCTTATCTTGTGGGAACTAGCTTTCGAGAAAGTGCTGTATGCTTTCCTGCCTCTTCTTGCAGCACAAATATTGACCTTTCTGATGCAGCATCTTCTGTGTCATCTAAATTTCTGCGTTCCCGACACATTGGCAGTCAGGGTGTAAGAGCAAATTCATCTTATCAGGGAAGCCTCAGTCCAAGACCAAGTTCCTTTAAAGAGGGGTTGCCCAGAAGCTTGTCTTCTTTGAAAAACACTACCAGGGAAAAGTTAAAGCGTCGTGGGGATAGCCATTTTTCAGTGGTTGACAACTTGGTGATTGCATTGCCACATGACAATGATGCTTCAAGCTCCAATCAGTCTGAAAATGTAAAACAACCTGCGATTAATGGTTGCCCTATGGCGCCATCAATGTTTCTTGAATCCTTGGGCAAATTGGGTATCTCATCAACCCTAAGTGCAGCATCCCATGTGACCTCTAGTGCACCTCTTGTCTCTCCTTATTATTGTTGGTGCCCCCAAGGTGCATCTTCAACTGTGGAGTATCCTTCAGTGTCTCGACAACTCATGACCTCATCAATTGAATCCATTCCCCTGCTGCCTCCACTTTCTTCATTATTATCAGCTGCTAGGTCCTCCAGCCTGTTAACTCAAACACCACCACTCCGTTTCACTGATGCCCCCTCGTTGAATTTTCCCACTTTATTACCAGATCCATTGGTTCGTTTGCCGATGCCTAGTTCTCAGCATATCCCGACTTTCACTCCTTTAATTTGTGATCCAATTGTCCATATTCCAGTAATTGATGTTTGCTCTTCTGGTCAAGGTTACCTGGTGAGTGCAGGTCCTGCTATTTCAAGCACCATCCCACCATTGCATCCTAAACTTGTGAGCCCTTTAATTCCAGAAACTGATTCTGTGGTAGAAAAGGGTGCAAGAGAGACTTTACGACTACTAATTAGTAGTTCAACCCAGGGTAATCAGTTGATGGATGTTTTGCCTGCTGTATTGACTAATGCTGATGAGAAACTGGGTATTCCTGCTACCGGGAGCCGGGGCCTATACATTGTATCCAGTGATGTGAATGCTATTGCCAAGAGCATGGCTACCATTGGGTTAGTTTCTGTGTCTGAGAGCTCTACTGGAGACGGTGATGCAAAAGCACTAGGTGGCTGTGATAGCGTGGAAGACAATCTCGACACTCTGCAAGATAGATTTAATGGTGGTGATGATGATGATACTCCAATTCTGAACAGGAAAGAAGGGAGATGAAGTAGTTATGTGGCATTTTGGTTTTTCTTTGTAGATGTGTTTACCTTCCTGAAAATGTAGATATGTAGCTTGGCTTTTGAAATGTAATTCGCTGAAATCCTGCCGTTTATTGGGGGCATTTGTTGATGTTTATTCCTTCATTTTTCCAGGTCTTGATAGAATGAACATCTATGGTTTTGGTTGTGTATTAGATGTATGCTTTTTTAGCATTTTTGTGTGTGATCCCGTTGGTTTAACTTTATAGGAATGGTATTTGCTATGCTACATGCGTTCTTTTGCAATGCAATGGCTCTCAAAATAATTTGTTTTTTTCAGTGTAAGCACTTTTTTCTCTTTCTATGGTTTTGATGGAAATAAAAATTTATTTGGCTCAAGGGTTTTGTTTGGAATAAATTTGTTCAGAGAGAAAATAAAAGAATTCTGAATTCATGTGTAAAATTTTTTATTTCATAGAAGTTTTAAATTAAAAGAAATATTACTAACATCTATTTTTATTAAATTATTGTAAAATAAAATATTAAATTTTTTAAACATTAACTTTTTAAAAAAAATATTAAAATACAATTCAATTCATTTCAATTTTACACGTAAGATGCAAGTCATCTTCCTTGACAAGTATTTCGTGAAGATTTAATTTAATAAATTCATACTTCTTTTTCCTCTCAATCAGACGTGGCCCTACTATAAAACAAGTTTGCACCGAGAATTCAACGGTAAGAATCGACCTGAAAGGAACACGAAATTATTTCATATCACAGACGATTATTGATTTGACGTGATTTGCCATGATGATGTCCAGTGATAAGGAAAATCCACGAAGAACCTAACTGTTCTGTCTCCATCACACGGAAAACCCATTTTCCTTCCAACCGAAGTCCACCACAGAACCATTACATATCTCAAATTTGTTTTGGCGGCTTTTGATTTAGGAATATTATTATATTATAATACCATTTCGTATAATCTTAAAATATTTATGATATTTTTCATTATTGTTTTAAATAATTTCAACAAAATAAAAAATTATTCAAAAAAATAAATATTTATTATTTGAATGTTTGAAAATTTTATTAATTATAATATTAAAATATAAGTAATAAATTAGGTAGTATAGCGTTGACTTAATATCTACTTTATATATCACAAAATGGGTAAATTTTTGCTCGTCATATTAAATGTTTTTGTTCGCAATGTTGTGTTACATGGAGTTGGTATCCATGATTAAAGAATTCACAAAGAGCCATGAAATCCTATGTGTAGCTACTAACAAATCTTTGAGGTCACTAATAACCTTTCCAGCTATGGCCAGCCAGCCCGACAGATGTGTGCTCAAAAATGGTTAGGATATTGCTCCCTTCAGTTTCAAATTATATATTATTTTAAAAAAAAAATATTTCATTTATAATTATTTACAAATATTAATCAATTTTTTTAATTTTATGATTTTTTCATAATAATTATTCAGCTTTTTACGGCATCAAAATAGAAGATTGATTAAGAGAGGCATTGTCATCCATTGGTCTCCTTTTCACATTTTTTAAAAATACAACTATATTGTTTGTGAAAATTCTAAAAATTATACTATTTTTCTCATAATTTACACTTTATTTTAATTTTTTTAGTATGATTTAGATGTGAATTGGACTAATCAAATCGAATAAATTAAAAATTAATCAACTAATCGGTTTGATTTCTGATATGATTTTAAAGACATCCTAAAAAAGATTTGTCATAAATTGTGGAAATGGAATGATACATGAAACCCATAAACAAGATAATGTAATTTTTCCAAACTGAAAATAAGCAAAATTGTGGTAAAATGGACCAAAAAACAGGAAATTGGTCCCACTTTGTTTTTTTTGGAGATAATAAATTGGTCCACTTTGAGAATGGGGCAAATTTTCTTTCTTTATTTTTCATTTTCTTTTAAAAAATAAGTAATGAAGACAATGGAAAAATGTCCCACCAATAGGAATAACTATACCATAATACTTTTTTTACGTTGCTTCACTATTGATGATAGATCCAAACAAGAAGATGTCCCTATCCACCTTTATGACATTTTTGAGCTTCCTGGTTCAATTCTATCCTGAAGCTTCTTTCTTACTGGTGGATATGGCGGGTGGGTGGTGCTTTTCCTCCTCCACCATCACCTGGGTTCTCCTACTTACCAAAAAGATTACTTTATGCCTTTTCGGCCTTAAATCTAATGGTGAAAGCAACATTATTAAAGATACCTTCTTTACTGTTATTATTATTATTATTATTATAAACACCAACATTTAAATTGGGAATATACATATGTAATATATTATATCGTATCAAATATATATTTGATATAATAATAAATATATGAATTAATGATTAATTTACTTTTTTTCAAATTATTATATTATGCTTTTATATTGCGTTGTTATTTATATGTTTGTGCATTATATATTATTATTATTATGGTGCTTTTTATAAGAAAATAAATATTATAATTATTTATTTTCTTAAAATCTTTTGAATTTTTAATTCTTATTCAGAAAAATAATCTGAAATTTATGAAAGATTTTCACTTCAATTTTAATCATATATTGTTTTACACCAGATACTTTTTTTTAATATAACACGACACCAGTATTTTTAGAATCAGTGTTTAAAACTGGTTATTCAAAAAATTGATCAATTCAAATCGGTTAAATTCAAAACTATAATGTTCTCTAAAAAAAATTTTAAAATTTTAAAAAATTATATTATTTTATTCAAATTTTAAATTTTAGAAAATAATTTTAATTAATTTATCATATTATATATTTGTTTCTGATTTTTTTAAAATATTGTTATGTATTATATATATATATATATATATATATATATATATATAATTTAAAAAATTTTAAAAATATCATATTGAATTGAACTAATTAAATTGATTAAATTGAAAATCAACCAATGGCCCAATTCATTCTTCAGTCCAATTTTGAAAACATGTCTCACACGTTATAGTATCAAAGGAAAAAGGGGAATGCCATAATATAAGCTATTGATTTTTATACATTAATATCTATTTTTATTCAACTGATAATTATATAATGCGCAAAATTTATTTTTAATGCCTCTCTGCCAGAACAAAAATAGAAGAAATATAAGCAAAGGGAAATTTGTTGTTGGGAAAAGTACATCGGCGCACCCACTTTTTTTTATTAAAGACATTTTATATCTTACATTTGATAAAAAAAAAATATTATGGTATATTTATATTTACTTTTTTATGCTGTTTTTAATTTTTTTTATAATTTTATAGTCGTTGCACAGTTCACTCCATTGATAAAAATACATATTCTCTATCTCTTTCACTCACTCACTTTTTCTAAAAATAAGAAAAAAATAAGATGAAAACAATATAAAGGATTTTTTTTCCTCTTTAAAAATAGTAAGAAAATAGAGATGTATATAAGTTTTTATATATTTTAGACAAAAATTCGTTAATAAATAAATATTTTTAAGCTAAAAATCAGTTAAAAGAAAATCGTATTTATTAAAAGTTGAAGATGATATCGACGTTCTAATTGTTATTCTTCCTTTTTTTTTTATTTATCAAAAGTTACATAAACCAAAAGTAAATACAAAATAAATTTAAAATAAATATTTTTTAAAAAACTAATTTTTGTACTTAATTTTTAAAAATTTTGAACTAGTAAACTTAAAATAAAGGTAAATAAAATAAAAATAAACATTTTAGGATATATAAATATATGTTACTTGATGTTGTTATTGTAAATCAATAATAAATCAAAATAAATTAGTAATAAATCATTTGTAAACGTTTTACAATATAAGATAAAAATAGTTAACAAATGAATATTTTTGAACTAAAAATAAGTTATGAAGAGAAAAAAAATCGTGTTTGTTTGAGATTGAAAATGATGTCTACATTTTAATTATTTTTTTATTTATCAATTGTTGTATAAATTAAAAGTAAACATAAAATAAACCTAAAATAAATATTTTTCTAAAACCTGTTTTCTATACTAAATTTTTAAAAATTTTGAACTAGTAAACCTACAATAAAAGTAAATAAAATAAAAATAAATATTTTACTGTGTATAAATATATATTACTTGATGTTATCATTAAAAAAACATTTGTAAAACAGTAATAAATTAAAATAAACTAGTAATAAACTATTTGCAAATGTTTTACGATGTAATAAGAACTAAACGAAAATATTGTCTTAAAAATAAATCTAAAATAAACCATTTATAGATTAGTAATAAACCATTTGTAAATCAATGATAAACTAAAAAATAAATCAATAATAAACCATTTATAAATATTTTACAGTATAAAAATAATTAAATGCAAATATTATCTTCAACTTTCAGCAGCTCAATTTTTATTTTTCTTTTATGACTGATTTTGAACTTAAACATATTCATTTTTAATTATTTTTCATCCACAATATATCAAAACTCATGATTTTTTATTATAAACAATAAAATAAACAGTAAAATCTATTTTAAAAAGAGAAACATAAATAATGAAAAACTTTCTTTATTTAAAATAGATTCAATTTTGTTTGTTTATTTTAGATGAAGAAATTCGAAACAATTTGATTGTTTTAATATATTTGAATATGTTTTGTTGATTATGAGATGGTGAAACAATAATGATATTGATGTGTAGCTAAAAGATTGAGTTTAACATATCCATTTCCTTTTATTTAACAGATTTTTATTGTTTGATTTGATGAATGCAATTGGTTAAGGTAATAAGATTTTTATTCCAATTTTTTTGTTATTTTTGAGATTTTTTTTTCTTGATGTTGATTAAGAAAATAAAGAAAGAAGTGTAAAATTAAAATTTTTTGTTGAGAATTAGCATTTCGAAAATTATTCTTGACTAAGATATATTTGTCATTGATTATAAGTTTTTAGGTAGTCTTGGTCCATTTTTCTAATATCTTTCCACACACAACCCCCTAAAAGTGAAGATTAGAACAAATGACTTTTCAAATAAGTGTTAAAGTTTGGACTCGGAGCATGTTTATAATTTCTATTGCAAAAAGTTATACAATTATTCATTAAATTTATAATATTTTAAATTTTGAGATATTTTGAATTAGTTATGAAAATAATTTAGTATATTTTTAAATTAATTTAATAATTATCTACAAAAATTTTAAATTTAAGTTTTTTAAAAAAATAAAATTTGACTCTTGAAATTCATATCAACCGATTTATTATTAAATCATTATTTTTTTACTTTTTTCCTAAAAATATCGATCGGTAATAATAGTTCAATATCATATATTTTTTAATTTTTTGAGGAACATATTTTTTAAATTTTGATTTAAAGGAAAAGGCATGGGGCATTAGGTTGAACAGTTTCAGTTATTTGAAAATGATTGGATCATAATGAATTTTAGATCCTTCAAAAATTGATGAAATAAGGCTTCGATTTGTTTTATGAATATTTTTCATAATTTTTTCTATTTAGTGCATTCAGGAAAATTGATTAATAAAAAATATTTTTCTTGTCAAAGGAAAAATTAATTCATTTTTCAAGAAAATAACTTCTTTTTTTTAAAATGAGAAGTCATTTTTCGGATTTTGATAAACTCATCTAAATAAAAAATAACATATTTATTATCAATAGTTATCTTTTACTACTGACATTTCACCGTCACCAGTTATTATCGACCAATGGTTGTTGCCGTTGATAGGTGAAATCCATAAAAAAATTTATTTTAATATATTTTTTATAATAAATAATAAATAGTATAAATATAAAATATTTTTGGTTTAAATTTTATTAATAATCTTATAAATCAAAAGAAAATTAATATTTTTTTATAGTGTATTCCAAACACTAAAAAATATGTTACTCATCAAATATTTTCTCAAAAGACATATTCTGCATAACGTAGTTTTCTCAGATAAATTATTTTTTGTGAAATAAACGGAGTCTAAGACTAAAATAAACTAGGAAAAGGATATGATCCAATGGGACTAAACAACTCGATATAATTCAAATTAATTTTTCAGTTTTAATTGGTCTGACTTAATTCAATTCAGTCTCATTTAGTTCTTGATTTTCAATTGAAAAGATCAAATTCAAAATTTGAAAATTTTAAACTATTAGGGTAATTTAGTCCAACTATGATTCTATTAAAAAAAAAAAAAAAGTATGATCTGCTAGATATAAATATCAAGCTCCTATGGACTGACGAAAAAAAAAAGGGAGATCATACCTCCTTTAATAGATGGAGGTTCCGCTCGTCTTAATTTTTCAATTTAATTTTTTAAAAATATTTTTTCTTATTTATATATTTATTTTTTGCATATAACGTATTACTGTGAAATCTGTAGAATATATTATTTTATAATATTATTTATTAAAATACAAATTATGAATATATGTAAATTAAAATATAAATTATTATTGTTATTGTTATATATATTGTGTCAATCTCAATTTCATAATTCGGTTTGATTCACTTTGATTTAAAATAGTTCGATCTTGTACAAATTTTGAAAGTAACTCTCATTAAAACATTAAAATCAAATCGTTTTAAGTAAATTTTAATCTGATTTCAATTTATTTGCTAATTTTTCAATTTAAAGTTAATCTCAATTTAATTTTGATCCAATTTAAAAATCTTAAAAAATACACTCAGCCCTATGGGGCATGTTGTTCTAGGTTATAACAGACAAAGCCCAATTGGATAACAAATGCATGCATGAAAATTGAAATCTTTATTAATAGCCAATGCTGTCTTATGTCTTCTTTCCAGTATATATTGCTAAGCACAAGATACCAAACTAAGATAAGGCAATACTAAACAATATGAAGACAACCAAATTAAAGTGAATTAACATATGGAGAAGTTATAGTGGAGTAGACTCTTTTTGTGTCATAAAAAATAATTTATTTTAAGAAAAATTGTTTTAGTAATATATTTTATTATATTTAGAACACACTATAAAAAATATTATTTTTTTAATTTATAAGATTATAATCAAATTTAGACCCTAAATATTTTATATTTATATTATTTAATATAAGAAAAGATATATTACAAATAAGATTTTTTTGTGGATTTCATTATCATTAGTGACCATTATCGGTTAATGATGAGTATTGATAGTTAATAATATTCAATAATAATAAATATGTGTTTATATAACGTATTTTTCATTTAAAAAAATTTATTAAAGTTCAAAAAATAATTTTCCGTTTTTAAAACACGAAGTTGTTTTCTTGAAAAATGACTTAATTTTCTTTTTAATCAAGAAAATATTTTTGTTGAGTAATTTTTTTAAATGCACAAGATAAAATAAAATGCAAAAATATTTTTTTATTTTGCTGCAAAAACAAAAAAAAGTCTTAATCTCCATGGATAAAAACAAAAGCATATATATATATATAGCTGTCTTGATGTCTTTGAGCATGTGAGCTGCTGCTGGTACATCATTGTGATAGATCATACTATCTGTTGTTCAATTATTTTCCTTTATGGGAGCCTTTGAGTTGAGTGTTCCTTTAACAATGGAAAGAAAAACCTCAATTGGGTAGGACTTATTTCTGTTCTTTTAAATTCTAGTGAATCTAGAAATGATATATTGAAAAATTCTTTTAATAAGCATCTCCATCGTAAAATCGATTTTCGATAGAATGAAAAAACATATATGGTAGAGTTTTTTTTTTCTTTTTATAAATCTTCAGGATTAATTGTAAATTCAAGATGATGATGATAATAATAAAGGCTTAACTTGCTTAGTCTTATTTTTTCAAAAAAACTTGCTTCGTCTTATAAATATAAAAGATATATAATATAGTAATAAGTGTAAATATAAATACGAAGCTATAATAAAAGAAGATAAATTCAATAGAGTTAAATTCTTACGAATAGATTCTTTTCGCACTTATTGTAATTGATGGTTCAATTTATATGTGGAGAAAATGAGCATTTAGAATAGTTCTAGCTTTTGAATATTTAAAAAAAAAAAATCAGTGACATAATTATATTAATTACAGATTATGTTTAAATAATTATATTGTTTATATATTAATTTTTTATTTAAAAAATCAAAACAAGGCAATGCTAAATAATATAGCATAGAGTGTCTTAATCTCCATTAATAAAAAGCATAAGATAGTTATTTTTTATGGACTATGGAGCTCTCTTTCTACTAGTGAGCTGGTAGTGGTCCCTTTAACCTCCCAGTTGCTGTTCTTATATGAGCCTACCCTACTTGTTGAATAATGTTTCTGTTGCAACAAGAAAGTGAAAATTACAGGACCCAATGTGTATTCAGTCATGATGATAAAAATAGGGATTTGGTAATTTTTTACATGATATGTAATTAAATAAATTTGAATTTAGTATAAATATATTCAAGTAACTCTTTTATGTCACGAAAAAAATAAATTTAAATGAATTGATCCGTTTAATTTATTATAAATATGATTAAATATAATTATTTAATTGGATTAAACACAATTATTAATTAAAATAATTAGATATTTCATAAACTGGTAATAACATTTAGAAAGTATAAACCTACAATTTCTTAAAATTGTAAAAATAAATAATTATAATAAATTTCGTAACTAAAAAATAAATATTAAATACTAATTAAATACCCAATTCTAATTATATTTCAAAAGAAAGATTGTTAAGCCTACCCAATAGACTTCTTTTTTCCTTCCAATTAATTCAATTAACCCATTTGAGTTTTATGTTTGATTGTAACCCATTATCAGAATTAATCTTGCCAAAATTATTTTAAGATAACCAAACAAAATAAAAAAAAAGAAAAAAGAGAGATTAGACATGCCCATTGTCACTAAACTATGATTGACAATACCACCCACACTTTCTATCTTTTGCATTTCGGCGACTTTAATTTCATGTTCATCATTGTATTAAAAAAAATATTTAAAATGTTTTTATAAATTAAAAGGGAAAATTTTATATTTTTTGTTTGACATATTATTTACTTATATTAATCACTATTATATTTTTAATGTTTTTTAAAAATTTTTGGAATTTTATACTTTTGTATTATATATTAATGACAGCCATAATTTATATATTAATGACAACTAAAATTAAAATAATTAATAAAATATTATATTTCACATTTATTGTTACATTATTCATTGACAATTTAATTAATTTTTAGAATTAAATATACCATATATTAAAAATTGAATAGTTAATTTTAATTTATATATAATGAAAAATATTAAAAAATAAATTTTTTTGACATCAGTTATTTTAAAAAAGATTCTATGCATATTATTCTAATTCTTAAAACAATTTTATTTACATAAAATTAATATTCATAATTTTATAAAAATGAAAGGATTTGATAAATTCATAAAAATTAATAATTTAAATTAATAACTATATTTTTGTTTATATATATATATATATATATATATATATATAGTTATTTGAGCAACTTATAGTTAAAGACGTAAACGACCCACGTGCTTGGATCACGACTGCTGTTAGTTTTTTGAGCCCTACGTACTAGAATGAAGAAGTCTGTTTTTTAAACGTTAGGAAAAGATTTTAGATTAATGAGATTTGAATTTGATATTTTTTTTAGATACTTTCATCTAATTATTAAATCAACATATTTTTTTTAGTATTTGCAATATATTATAAAAATATATTATATTTTTTATTTATAAGATTATAATAAAATTTATAATATAAATATTTGGATTAATTTGTAAAAGGGAGCAAAAAAATATTGACAGATGGTGAAAGAAAAAATATTTATAAAAATGAAATAAATCAAAAAGTATTTAGCAAAAAATATTTAGTGCAGATGAGTGGTCAAAGTGATCCGTCTACTAGCTAAATTGACAAACATCACTGTGGAAATGACCTCATCCTAAGACCGTTAATAGCACCAAGTCCACCGATTAAACTAGCGAATCAATCTCTGATATTGCAAAAATTTCTGTTGAATCTCTACATGGCAGAGATGTTTTACTATTCGTCCGTCAGTTTAACTAATAGACAAAATTTAATATAAATACTCCTCACACAAATGGTGAGAGGTTTCTTGCTCAGAATTCTCTCAACTCTTTCGTGCTCTCAAATTCACTCAACTCTCACAAAATATTTCTTGTTTAGTTGCCTCTCAAAATTAGTGCTCACTCTCAAATTGTCTCCTACTCTCATAAAAGAGTCGTGTCTCACTCTTTCACTGTTGATAATTATCAATTACGTGTCCGTCTCTCAATCCACCCTCTACCTTTAAAATATTTATGTTGGTTTTTCTCAATTTCTATTTTTATTGAGCCTTCTCAATAATTTCTTGGTGCAAAATTCTAAAGAAAATAAATAATAATTGTGATACTCCAACAAGTAAAAAATGTTCTATATTAATTTTATTTTCTTCTTTGATAATAGATAAGAAAATATGTGATAGTAATTTTTTTTTTTTTGTATGATTTGCAAGAATTAAAAAATATATTATTGAGTTTAATTGAAACTTCTTTGTTATGGAAAAACGTATAAGATTAGTTTTTAGACTTGAATAAATTTTTATATGATTCTGTTATAATATTTTAGGCTCATAAAATTAATGAAAAATACTCATACTTAATTTTCTATAAAAACATGTGCGTAGTTAGTGCTATTAAAATAGATAATATTGTCACTTAATGTATTGTTGTGTTGATATTTGGTCATTTGTAAGTTTGAAATTGATTAAAATTCTAAATAAAAATTTTTAAGAGTACCATTATTTGTATTATTTTTTGTTTGAGAATAACTATTATTTGCATAATTTAATTGTAAGTAGATATAAGTTTGTTAGTTTTGTGCTATTATATTGTTAAGTCAGTAGTAACATTTGGATTGTAGGTCATGAATTCCATTTGGTGGGCAACTAGATATTATACTTTTTTTTTTTGTAGGTCTTGAGTATCTTTTGTTTTTTAAAAAAAAAAATTCTCATCTCAAATTGTATATTTATGACTATTTATATAAACATAAAAATAATCCAAGTAATCTAATAGCATATTTGAATATACTAAAAAATGAAAAATAATTTTCATGTCAAATTATATACTTCTCACTATCTATATATGCATAAAGATAATCCAAATAATCTTATAGCATATTGGGCTATGCTAAAAAAAGAAAAATATAATGTTTTAAAATTTTAATATTTTTATTTGATATATTTCAACTCAAAAAAATATAATTCTAATATGAAAAAATTTATGATTAAAAGCAAATAAATTAATTTAAATAATGAGATTGTAAGAAGAATGAGACATCCTAATATTTTTAAAATCTCACTCTAAAGTTTATAAAGTAAATTACAGTATAAATATTAAAGTAAACTGAAACAAATTCTATTCATATTTTATTTTTTGGTGGAATAATTTTTATGGTAAATTAGATGAATTTATGAATGTAATATTTATGGATTTAACAATTAATTTATTTTTGAAAGTAGATAAAATAAATAAATATTAAACTAAAAATTTTAAATGATAGTCAATATTTAAATAGTATTAAGAAACTATATTTAAGTTTTTTTCATAAACTAGGCTGAAATTAATTAGTTCTGATTTAATAATTTCTAATTGTTAATTATAGATGCCTTTCATTAATAAAATCTTAAAAGATAGCCTTACAACATATGGTATATATACTGTTACAAGGATTTTGTTTTTTGAGCCATCAAAAAATTATTTTCATATTTGTTAATATTTTACACTTTAGTTATAAAACACAAACAAAATTTTCAACGTAAAGCTTTTTGACTTTTTTTTTTTTTTAATGAATTGGTTGAATCCTTCAATCTAACTTGGAAAAATCCTATAATCCAACAACATTGAGACTCATCACCCAAGAATCTTTCTTTTTAGTTGTTCTTACTTATAATAATTTTATAGATATATGATAAAAATTTTCTATATTTTTTTTAAAATTTTATTAATTAAGTATGATTATATTTTTTTACAACATATGGTATATAATTAAGTATGATAAAATTTTATAATTAAGTATGATTAAATTTTATAATTAAGTATGATTAAAATTGTAACACTGAGGGCAAATATGAAGAAATAATATAATTACGAGCCATCATACTTCAAAGTTTGAAAAGCCAAATAAAAAGTTATTTTCAGATTGAATGGAGAGTGGGATAACTTTTACTCCCAGTTGCCAAAGTTGATGGCTGCAATTAAGACATTTAATTCTAGATCTGAATATGTGCTTGAACATGAGGACTATATTATTGATAATGGGCATAGAATTGAACCACATTATGTGTAATTTCAAAGGTTATTTTGGACCTTTAAACCTTACGTTCATAGTTTTAAATATTGCATATGACAAATATAAAGGCACGATATTGATTGTTTTTGCATTAGATGGATGCAATAAAATTTTTCCTCTTACATTTACTATAGTTGATTATGAAAATATAGCAAAGTGAGAATGGTTGATGTCTCTAATGTAAAGATTTGTGACATCAAGAAAATATTTATTTGTCATCTCTAATCGCCATCTGGATATTATAAAAATAATGAAAGACCAAAGGTGGCAATCTCCATTGGCGCATCATCGGTATTGCTTGTGACATGTTGTTAGCAACTACAACAACAAAAAGTTGACTTATATAAAGCAGGTAAACTCCTAAGAACTTATACATAATCACATATAATTATAATTATTGTTATAATTAAAAAATTAACATACTGGTTCTCAAAATCAAAAGATAAAGTTTAGAAAAGCAATGACTATTATGTAAAAAATTCATTCAAAAAGTTATAATTGGACAAAAAATTAGCTAGTGGAGAAGTTGACATATGCGTATGATAGTGGTAATGATATGGTTTAATAAAACAACTAATATTGTCGATTCTTTCACTAGTTATTTGAAAGGGATTTGTGGCATGTCGATCTCTGCTATAGCGCATCACACTTTTTATAGATTGGTTAAATTTTTTTATGACAATCGGGCTACAATAAGGCAAGATATAACACTTGGCCATACCTTTTCAAATCAGAGATATATTAAGGGACTCGAGAATTAAAAGCATATCGTCACCATATCATAAAGTTTAATCGAGACCAAGGGTTATTTGAAATAATAATAGGATATAATCATAGAAAAGGGAAGGGAAAAAAAACAAGTTGTTGATCTAACCGATTCGTCATACATTTGCGGGAAGTTTTAAGAAGCAAGAATTTCATGCTCACATATCAAAGAAAGTTGCAAGCATATTGGCATCGATTATCATTCATGTGTAGTTCAACATTATACGTTAGAGAAGACATTGAAATACTATGAACATAATTTCATTCCCTTTTATGATCAAGAATATTGGCCAATTGTCTTTCCCCAAAATTTAGTCCCTAATCCTAAATCAATGCGGCCTAAGGGACGTCCAAAATCTTCTTGCATATAAAATGAAATGGATTGGAGAAAGTGTGCACAAACTTATTGTCGTAGATGTGGTAACAAAGCTGATGAGTGCAAGTTTGTATATTAAATTAATGTTTTCATCATAATTTTTATTATTATTCTTATATTATTTATATTTACATTATGTAATCTAACTATTTTTTATGTATATTCCAATAGGAAATGAAACACAATACTATACATATGAACAACAAATGCAACTCACTTGAATAAAGAAATAATGTGCTTGTGGTTGATAGATATGTAGATCCCAATGGAGATATATGGTATGGAAAAAAGAGGTCATTTGTTAACAAATCAATATGCATGCCTAAAACAAGGTCATGAAATCACATATTCATTGGAGCACGTACAAAAAATTTAAATAAATTAGGATAAGTTATCCTAACTGAAGAACCAAGATGGGGAAGATTGTGGGCAATTCAATATGAGATGAAAACATTTTGTAGATTTCATGATTTATGAATACTTAAAGCAAGATCAGTTGAGTTGCCTCACAAGACTTCCAAAGATATTGAAAAAGCGAGAGATTGATAAACTGAATATTTGTTTAGAAAATTTTCATAATAATAAGAGGTAATTAGATATAGGTACTAATACAAAAGATGTTTGTTATCCCACAATGGTAGACAAAGATGACATTTCAGACTTTAACAATAGTGATGATGATGACTTTGTAAAATATTTACCTTTTTGTCTATCGCGATGTTGTTAACAAATTGTTGCCAAACTTAGTAAAATTAGCTATCATTGATAAATAATATTTAGTGACATACATTGCATAAAATGTGATGCTCATCTACTTTTGTATGGAATTATGTTGTTATGAATAGTACTAGAAATACAAAAAATGTCATTATATTACAGCCCAAACAATAATTTTTGAGCAATGGGATGACGATGACTATATGAAAATGAGTTCATGTATCCATTAGATCCACACCAACATAACAATGATGTTGTGTTTAATAAAATGAAAGAAGATTGAAATTTCTGAATCAAACATGTAGAAGTGCTTCGTGAGCAAGCAAAAGAGTGCTCAATTAAAATGTATTGAGTTAAAGTTGTTAAAATATTAGTAGAAAATATGGAATAACTTCGAACGACATTATATTGAATAAGAGAAGAACAAAATCGATTACAAATATGATTAAACAGAGCATTTTTTATTCGTCAAGCTACTAAGTTTATGGAAGACAAAAATATCCATCAAGCATGTTTGTTTAGTAATATGACAAATGATTCAAACTGTTTATCTGATAAGGATGAATGTTGAGAGTGAGTTTTATATATGAATTACTAACATATGTTTGACAATATGTAGAAATAATAAAAATTGATATTTTTTTTATTAATGTTCATGCCTTACATACATTAGACATGAAGGATTTGCACATTATGCATCTTCATTAGACATTTGATCATCTGATGCATACATTAGACAGGACATGATATCGTTCACTTTAGATGCTAATAATTTCTACTAACAGATGAAGTTTGTTTGTTAGCAGCTAGTTTTAGAATATAGTGCCTACATTTATGAACCAACAAACAATTATTTTCTTCTTTAATTCTTTTTAATGCAACTTTGTAAGTGGATTTGTATCCTTAGTGAATGATGCTTCACAGTCAGAGTTTCTAATGCTTGTAAATCAACAAGTTTATTATGATAGTTATACCGCTAATTTGTTTTTATATTGTTGAATGGTACCACCTAGATTGAGTGTTGCACCAGTTTGAGTTGCAATAACTAGGCTAAGCATGGTTCTCGGAGTTTTCTAAACTGAACTAAAAATTAGACCGAAATAAATACTAAATAAAAAAATATAGAATAATGATTGGGACCGGATTGGAACTAAACCGATATTAATTTAAAATCGATCTCGGTCCTAATCCTCCTCTAAGAATCGTACAGAAGATCATATCAAAATTAGACCGAACCAAATCGAATAGGAACCAAACTGAAGAATCAATTATACATATATATATAATTTTAGGATAATATTTTAATTTAATACATGTATATATTATATATTTTAACAAAAATATACAAATTAAATATTGTAGATATAATATATATTTGTATACTTGAATATTACTTAATATCATTCTTTTTATGATTATAAAGTTATATTTTTATTAATCTTATTCATTCAAAATAAATAATTTTATGTTATAATATATTTCATAATATTTAAAAGGATGATTTATATGAATATAATGGATTAAAATAGTTATAATTATGAAATTTTTAAAAAATAAAATTAGGACCCAACTGGAACTGAACAAAAAAAAATCAAATAATACCGAAGAACTGGAGCAAAATCGAATTGATTTCCAATTTAGTCCAGTCTCTATCCTTCAATTTTTGAAGGACTAGTGCTTCAGTCAAGTTCTGGGGTTTTTCAAAACTTTGAACCAAGACCAAGACCGATCTCCTATAGAAATATCCTATTCCTCACCCTCCATTGCAGACAGATGACTTACACTCAATAAAGTTACATTTTATTGTGAAGAACTAGGTGACACATAATGTGCAACATATAACATTACGAAATGATCAACATAATTGTGTCGTAATTGGTACCTCTCTTGTAGCACCACTCCATTTTCATTTGTAGTATATAGAGTGATATCGTTATGTCACCAAGCGTTGGATCTCATCTCGAGGTGCTTCAATTAGAGCTGTGGTTCGTGTCTAATATATATATATATATATATATATATATATATATATAACTTTTTTATCTAATTTCTCCATTTTTAATTTTTTTAAGCTGATGGTCTTGATATTACGCAACATAGTGATAGAAGACCAATATAACAAAATATTGATTCATTCCATTAGACTGTATATAATATGTTTTATCTCCTATATGAAAATCTACACCATTTTAACATGCCATCACCAGATCTAGTGTTGGTCCTCATTCCTTACCTTGTAGATGGAGATGCAACTACAACGAGTACTCAACACATGACTAAGCGTCATAGGCATGGATTCACTAATAGGTGTGTATAGGTTCCTATCCCTCTCTCGCACATATGTACACCTATATTGCAAGCATTGAAATTTCATTATGGCAGTACATATGGGTATAATCAATCAGAGGGTGTTGGACCTTCAACCGTGCCACATTTATTTAAGCCTTCTTTCATTACTACATATGAACCATTAGAATGTGTTGGACCTTCATCCAAGCCACTGTCATTTGAGCTTTTCAATTATACATATGGACCATCAGAAGACTATCTAAATCAACCGCTTGGTTTGTCTACAAATATGGTCAGTCCTTTTAAGCCCTTTTAGTCTTACATGAGTTTGTTGTCTTCGATGCTATCACCATCATGGCTCACAGAACCTGGTTTCTCATTTTGGGCACATCAACCTTGTATGTTATGCATTCCTTCTTTTGGACAAGAAGTTGAGCCATATACTCCTGGGATAGTATGGTTCCTGATATTTTTAATATGCCCATTTATGATCAAATATTGGCCCATTCCAGATTTAGTTCTAGATCATCTATCATTTCTCCTATCACACAACATCACACAGATGATGTTGAACCCACTCATGCTCCTGATCATTATTACGATGTAGATGATTGTTAAGTTACAACATACAACATTCAGAAATAGACACGTACAACGAACCAAAAGACATCAAAATTGTGGTTCTGTATAGTTGTATTTTTGTTTTTATATATTATTATTTTGTTATACTTACTTTAATTTGTTATCTAAATTAACTATTCATTAAATTGAGTACTTTCTAAATTAAATTTACAATTGGATAAAGGTGGTCTCTCAAATTTTTTTTTAAAAACTATAATAAATTTAAATGCAAACAAACACAATATTAGTTCACTATATTTTACAAAAATAAATACTGGTTATATGGAACTAAAAATAAATATAATGGTGTGTGGAACTAAATAAATAAAATTTAAATCTAAAATTAATACCGTCTTCTTTCGCCACTTAATGATAATTAAAATGTTTGAAATCAATTCTATAAAATTATATAATTTGAATATATATTTTTTTTACTTACAAGAATAAATCTTAACTAAATAAAAATCAAATTATACATAATGTGTAGAAATATTTTTATAATTATTCCTAAAAAATTAATTTTAATAATTATATAAATTTAAATTACTTACAGAATTTTTTTAAAAAATTAATTAGTAACTTAAATATGTAACACATAAAATTACATATATGGACGTGCATGGTTGTGTCCACCACTAAAAGTGGAGGACCAAAGCGCATGCACTTAAAATGCATGTATATACTAATTTTAAAACAAAGCAAAAAACATTGTTTCAGTAACACATTGGTCTATCACTTATAGTGGCAGCCGAAATAATTAAAAAAAACTAAAAAGACTTATATCAAATAGGAGAGAATATATATAAATATTGTGTCTAATTTGAAATAGAAGAGAAAAAAGAATAATAGATATGTGATAATAAGTCTAAAAATATGTTTATTTAGTTTTAAAAATTTTAAAAAATGAGACGGGCAATATAAAAAAAATTAAGAAAAAAGAATGAGATGATGAGATAGAAAAAGAGGAAAAGGCAGAGAAATAGGAAGTGAAGTGACGATGTGCAAGTGTAAGAAATAGAGTTTACTTTTCTTTTTTGACAGTGAAAGATATAAATGCCAGTTTACTTTTCTTTTTTGACAGTGAAAGATATAAATGCCCTTAAATGCATTATACAATTATAAATTTTTTTTATCTTATTATGGTTTGATTTATTCAATTTTTATTTGTATAATTTTAAAAATAACAATTAAATTAAATTAAATTAAAATAATAACTAAATTTCGATTCAGTTTTTCCAACCCCTAGTTGTGTTTATGATAAAATTTTTTTTTATCAAAATCTGAAAATTTATATCAATATAAGCTCAAAATCAAACCCAAAAATTTATACTTTTTTCATCCCAAAATATTTGGCAAAATTTTCCTTTTAATTTATCCCAAAATTTTATCCATTTTCCTTTTTAGAATGATAGTTAATTAATCAAATGTCTATAATACACTCATTAATTACATAAATATTCTCTTTTATAATAACTTACTATCACTAATTTCGACTTTGAGTATATATGTTCAATAAATATTTTGAAATTTTAATATCATTTTATTTAAATATATTACTTTCATTATCACTATCTTATCAATAGCATTAAAAATATTATATTGTAAAATGTTTCATAATTGATAAAATGAAAAAGATTAATAGGGGTATTTAAGTAAAAAAGTAAAAAAAAAAAATATATATAATTAATTAATTTTCTTTATGTGTAGAAAAAATTTTATCAAATATTTTAATATAGAAATAATATTAATATTTTTTAATTGAAAAATGTGCTGTCAGAAATAATTTAATAATATAAAAAAAAATCAATTCTGATCAATACGCTCAACAAGATATTATCACCTTCTGACATTCAAAAGAATCATTTTTAACTCCATTTTTTACGTTATACAATGAAAATTAAAAAAAAAAAAGAAAAAGAAATAGCATCCATTTAACATTTTCACATCACAATAACGATCCATTTACGTCATATTTTTTATTCAATTGTATGAATCTTGGGATCATTATCTCGTGCGGCGGTGACACGTTGAGACGTCAAATCTAACCACCTGGGCGAAGTCTTGACGACAGGCTGCAACCTGCATCAAGTGTTGGTGTTTGTAACCAGAAATTAATTAATCTCAGTCCAGATAATTTTATCTCAGCTCATTAATTTTGTTATTAATTAAATAATTTTTATTTCGTAAAAAATAAATTATTTAATGAAAATGAAAGTTAATCGAAGTAGGCACGTGAAGCGAGAGAATGAGAAACAGTCAAGACACTAACCAACACCAAGCCACTTATGTATTGAAAACATTGGTGAAGAATAATAAGGGCAAGCAGTTAGCTTTGGAAATCTTATAAATTGAAGGAAATTAACAGCAAGAGGGACATCCAGAATCACACCAACACCAACTAAAATCTTGCAATACCCAGTCAAGCAAATTCAACAATGCATTCAAGCTAAATTGCTGTTTTTGCTCTCTTTCGCTTGTTAATATCATTAAGTTAATTTTATTTATTTTCCAACCATGTTTATCATTTTATAGCAAGCAACTTCTATAATTTTTTAATTATTTTACCTCTAGTTTCAATGCTCCATATATATAATTTTCTTTGGTGCTATAATTTGGGTTCAACCAAATTTGCAGTAAAGAAGTTTGGAGATTCATAATTAGTTGAATTTATAGGTCATAAAAAACAGTTCGTATATCTCACAAATATGACATCCCATTTCAATTTTATTGGCAACAATTAGTTTTCCATTGTTTAAGTATATAATTGAAAGTCATTACTAACTATGAATTACCTCTTTAAAGGTTAAAAAATGTAAAAAAATTAATTGTCATTAACTTTTTTCATCCTATTAAAATTGTATTATCAAACAAAGTTAATTATTTATACTAATTTTAATTCCATTCTTTAACCTTTATTAACCCACTCCCGTATATGTATAGAAGTGGAAATGAGTGTAACAATTAACTTTCATAATTTATTTCATTTCTATTACATCCTTGCTTTACTCTTATTTACTTTTTTTCTATCACCTCCAAAAACTCTTATGCAAAGTTTTATGTTTAATTCCAAGAAAATGTAAGTTAAAAATAAATTACACTTTCTTTTGATCATGAATGCATCAAACATGATTATAGTACCTATTTCAAGAAAAAAAACTAATTAAACACTATAAAGTTCAACTCTTGAAAAATAATGTTCTAATAAGTATCATTCCTCTGGAAATTACTTCCATAAAAGTTGTGTAACTTCGTGCCAAATAAAACATTAAAGAATAGATATACTTAATTACATGCGGTAGACAACCATATATAAGATGCTTTAGAAAACCAAATACGCTGCAATTTGAGTCTAAAACATATTGTTTCAGAGCTAAGTGATTATTAGATGTATATTTGAGTCTAAAACATTTGATTTCAGAGCTAAGTGGTTATTAGATGTATAAAAATGCAGATGCCACTGGGTTTGTTTTGATGTCTTTGCTCAAGAAATTGTCATCTAATATCAATTGAAGAGTCTTTAGCCATTTTACACAATTTGTTTCTCGATTTGATTATATATTATGAGAAAATATTGTGTTGAATTATAAATTTGTGCCACTTAATTGCAATTTGACTTGAAATGAAATGGCTTAAAGTTGACTTCATAATGAATTTAGTACAAATAAAATAAGGTATCTAAAGTTGAGAAAGCAGCCCAACAAACAAAAATTATTATGTCAAGTGTAATTGAGTTCATTATCTACGTGGTTGATCTTTGGTGAACTGTACGATAATGGAATTAATAATGTTAAATAACATCATTTAATTTAATGACGAATAATAACTTTTATTTAATTCAATGATATCTAATTCTATCTAATTAAATTTCACAAGTAGTTACTTTGTGCAATTCACTTGATAAATAAATGATTTATTTGGGTATATAAGTATTCTTATTCACGAGTCAAGTCTAAATATTTTAAATATTTCATTTAGTTAAATTTTAATTTTCAATTTGATTGAGCTTAAATTTGAATTTGATAGCTGTTTTATACTCCAAATGTTGAAATGGCTGTTTTATACTCCAATTTTTTCTAAGGAAAAAGAAAAATCTCATCTCACCGATCATTGGAGATTGTATAACAATCCAAACCATCTATTTGTTATATAAACCTAAAGATTTACCATTTATTTGGTTGGTGATAAGTGAAGAGGAAAAAAAAATTAAAATTACTTTATTTATTTAGTTTATAAATAAAAGAAAAAAAAATTAAGAGAGTTGAAGAGAAATTAGATCAATAAAAATTTCTATATATTTTAGAGATAGTTAAAAATTAAAAAGTGAAATATATTAAATTATTAAAATATTTTAATTTATATTCATATATTATATCTTTGAATGAGTTAATAGAAATTATATTTCTTTTTTTCTTTTATTTAATTTCTCTCAATTTTTTCTACAGAATTGTGCACCTGCGTTAGGCAACTCAAATTAGGGCTAGCCGCCCCTTCAATTGGAGATCTCTTCCCGATCTGCTTTCTCCTCCTCTTCTCCCTTCTTTTTCCTTAACGATTTCTCATTTCTCTTCGTGTTAATTACCAAGGAACGAGGCTCAAATCCTTTACAAAATTCGATGGCGTATCATATATCCGCTGGCTTCTAAATTTCCACAACCAAAAACAGAAGCGAATCGAAAATCGCAAGGCAAAAGAGGATCGGCACCGAGAACCGTGGCCAATTAAAACGCTGAATTGGCGTTGAACTCAGTTGTCAGAAACAGATAATAAAGAGTCCACGTTCACATCTGGGTGAGTATTGTCACGTTGCAATTGGTAAGTCAAGTAATTCCATTCAAACGCACTTTATTTGTATACATGAATGGGATCTGATTCATTGCATATAAAGAAGGATGCCTAATGAGTCAAAGGTTCTCCACTGTAGGCGGATTGCAACTATAGGGGGGCTTAAGACAACCCACGATTGACATAGGACCTAAGTTTTATGGTAATCCCGATGAGCCATCTGAATCTCTTTTTATGGGATCGGTACCTGGTGTCTACCGTTACCTTAGCTTCCCTAGGAAGTTGTATTTCAGCATCATAGCTTCCCTAAGAAACTGCAGTTGAACAGCTGCTGCAATAACATTCTCATTGTGAGCTGCGATTGCATTTCTCGATTCTTACATTGCGAAGATATAGTTGCCCTTGTAGATTACTACATATTTATAGTTGTGTACTGAACTATAGACTTGTGCTACTTAAGTGCAATTATATCAGAAACGAATTGGTTTCCAGTTGGGCTTTATAGTTAATTTTGAAAAGGAACTTTTAAGATATGTAAAGCTGAGAAAACAACCCCACAAAGAAAAAATTTCTCTGTGAAGTGTAATTTAGTTCATTAACAGGAGGGTGGACATTGAACTTCACAACAAGCTACTTTGTTGTGCAGTCCACTTGATATATTTAGGTATAAAAGATTGATGAAGTATTGACCCATCAAAAGAAAGAAAAATGTCTTTGCTATCATGAGAATGCTTCATATCTCTCTCTCTCTCTCTCTCTCCATATATATATATATATATATACAAGGCAACATTCTCTAATCACATAAACTTGATGGCTATTTAGAATAGGTTCAAGGGATGAATAGATTAATCCTTTTTAATAATAAAGACTTTTGTTTACTGAATCTGATTATATCAACATATTCAATCTAAAAGTTGGTTTATCTGACCAATGCTTAGTGGTACTATAGTCATATCTATTGCTGTGGGATTGGAAGTTGGATTCCAATAGGAGTCTAAGTAATCAGAAAATAATTAAAAAATGAGTTTACTATATCCAGGATATGGTTGGTAACAAAAAGTTATTAATGATGAATAATGTTGGGATGTTGTCATAATAATTTTAATGAGCTACCTGTTTGTGCTGATTTAGTACTAGAATCTAATGACTGCCCTTTGTATGTTAAACGTCAAGAAAATTGTCAAAAAAGTGTTGTAGGCCTATTTTGCTGTAAGGAGCTATGCTGTAAGACTCAAAATTCTTGCATGAGTTTGAGCTAACCTGTTTTAATTTTTATGTGTAAGGAGATGTTGCCAACCCTTTTTTTTAAAAAATCTCTTTGATAAGGCTTCACTGAGCAATGAAACAATGACTTTGTTTCTTGAGTTGCATAATTTTAGGCTCTTCCTAACCCTAAACTGTAAACCTGCATAAAGTTGCATACATGGGCCAGAGTCACTGGTGTCTCTTAAGAGTGTTCTTTTTATAATTGTTTGAAAAGAAGCCACTTTGTTTAGTATGGAGTTCATTGATTCTTTGTGGATCTGTCAGAAACTTGAGGATATACATCGTGATTGTTACCATGCCGATAATTGCTGTTTTGTATTGCAGTTGTTATGTTAGTCTAGAATGTCCAACAATCTCGTGTTGAAGCAACTGCCAATCCAGAGCATCCCAATGGGTTAGCTGGAATCTTTTCAAACAAATTGGGCTCATCAATACAATTGGGAATGATGGGACCAGGGATGAGCAATCCTACTTTGCAGCAGATGCCAATGCAAACTATCCAGATGGGACTGATGGAGCCAGGTTCTGCTGATGCACTATCACAGCAAACAATGGTATCAGACAACCAAGCTCAGCCATTGGAAAATATGCATATCAACCATGTTTTGCAGAAGTTATCTGTATCAAATTTGCAAATGGGACGGATGGATCCACAGGCATACAATCTTGCGGCACAACAGTTCGTGTTACCTAGCAAGCGACTGGGAGAGATGCAACCCATGTTGAACAATGTAGGATCCCAGCAGTCATCCATGTTGACTAAGCGAAAGGCACTAATTGAATCTGCAGTCAACAATCCTGGGTTACAGAAGTTATCAGCATCTAACAAGCGGGTTATGCAAATGGAGCATAGGCCATGGCTGCAGCAAATATATACACCAAACAAGTTACCAGTCCAGATGCAATCGCAACCCATCTCCAGTACTACTGGCTTGCAGCGTTCGCAAGCATCATTGAAGAGATCAAATTCTAGTAAGGCTGGTGTCCAGCAGTTATCAGTGCAGAAAATTCAAAGTGGACAACCATCTCCAAAGGTTCAGAATGAGTCATTTGAATCTGTGAGGTCCAAACTAAGGGAGTCATTAGCAGGTGCACTAACTTTGGTTTCTCAGCGGCAGGATAGAACTTCAAGTGATGGTAAGAACTCTCAGAAAGAGGCTGCTAGCAATGCTGGAGCAATCCTGGAAAATTCTCAATCTTCTGGATGTGCTTCTGGTACTGCTGGTGGTGTTAGTCACATGTCTGAGGAGCTCAAGGGATCTGTGATCACCAATGACAATCCTTTAGCTGGTCAAAATACATCTCAAGAAGTTTCTTCTAATAGTGGCGATTTTTCTCAAACCAAAAATGATGGCCAGCACTGTCAGTCTACTATTAGTTTCCGCAATGAAGATGCTTCATTCAGTGACAGCTTTTTTGTCAAAGATGAACTTTTGCAGGGAAATGGGCTGTCCTGGGTGTTGGAATCTGATATGAGAGAGGCAGACCAAAAGGATGAAACTGCTCAAAAACAACCGGATCTTGAGGATGCACGCAAGGATAGTGGACAAGTGCTTCTGTCACCCAAAATTGTGGCATCTAAAATTGAATCAGAACTTTACAAATTATTTGGTGGAGTGAACAAGAAATATAAGGAGAAGGGCAGGTCTCTTCTATTCAATTTGAAGGATTGCAATAATCCTGCATTGAGAGAGAGAGTAATGTCAGGAGAAATCCCCCCTGAGCGACTCTGCTCAATGACTGCAGAGGAGCTTGCATCTGAGGAGCTTTCTCAATGGCGGATGGCAAAAGCGGAGGAGCTTGCTCAAATGGTGGTATTGCCTGATTCTGATGTTGGTATGAGACGATTGGTGAAGAAAACACACAAGGGTGAGTTCCAAGTGGAAGTTGAGCCACAGGAGAGTATATCAGTGGAGGTTGCTGTTGGGGTAAGTTCACCGACTCAAAGGCAGCCCAAACCAAAGGAGAAGGAAGTCTCTTCCCCCTCAAAATCTGATCAGAAAGAAAGAAGAAAAAATGCTGCTAGTGAAAAGAGTAGTTCGGGAGACCAGAATGTTCTCATGATCCCTTCCAGTGAAGGGACTGATTTGATGCAAGGGCTTATGGTGGATGATGAATTGAAAGATGCAGAGTTTCTTCCTCCGATTGTTTCCCTGGATGAGTTCATGGAATCTCTTAATTCAGAGCCACCATTTGAAAATTTACCAGTGGATGCTGGAAAAACAATGCCTGGCTCTGATAAGGATGATTCACAAGTTGGCCCAGAATCTAAGTCTCCTGATGCAACTCTTAGAGATCCTGGTGATACTACCTCTGGTAAATCTGACACTATGGATGTGGCACCGACAAAATCAGATGCTGATGGAAAATCCACTGTAAATATTGTAAAATCAGATACTGCATCTCCTCTTCGCATACCCAAGGGTGACATTGTGTGGCAAGGTTTGCTTCAGCTAACTGTTTCAGCCTCGACGTCTGCTATTGGCATTTTTAAAAGGTAAGTATGACATAACAGTCTTGAATAGCTGTCTTCCTCAGTCATTTATTTTGGTTTATTGTATACGAGATGCATTATTCTAGTGGTATTGTTGTTATATAATTACAGTGTCCTTTTAGTGTTGTTATCTGACCTTTAGTGCATTTTGAGTCATGAAATTTATTATGCTGAAAATGAGCTGTGTTCTTAAATCTGTGGTCTAGGATTGATGCTGATTTTGTGTTATGTAGTTGTCATTGAATTATGTAGTTCTTTTTTCTTAGCTTTTGATTTGATCTGATTTTATTCTTGTAGTGGTGAAAAAACATCTGCAAAAGACTGGCCTGGTTTTATTGAGATAAAGGGGAGAGTCAGACTCGATGCTTTTGAGAAGTTCCTCCAAGAGCTTCCGATGTCCCGAAGTCGTGCTGTTATGGTATCTCAAGTTTCTTTACATTGTACTAAAATTTGGCTCTATTACTTCCACCTGCAGAAGAGGGATAAAATTCTATCCCTTTGTGTTGTTCCGAGTTTGCTATCAGCGCAGTACCAGTATTGGGTGTTTTCAACCATGGTGAATGAAATTAGAGTTAGGCTAATGAGAATTTGTACAAACGCTTAACAAAAGAAGAGTTCATGTCAGGGGTTACATCAAAAGAAAGTGAGAATTATTTTGTCTGGAGAAATAATTACTGGTTTTATGATTGACGTAAGTTTTTCACTGTGCGAGGGAGAGTATGCTGGACATGTGATAAGCTACAGATTGCTCGTTACCAAGCCAAGAAAATTGACTTGGATTATGGTAGTTCATGTAGAGAGTGGGCTGTACCTGAGGCTATTTAATTGTGCGTTTTGTATGAGTAAACTTGTATTATCGTCTCATGGAATTGCAATATTAACTCTGCTGGATGAAAATGGACAAACTAATTTTGCCTGATAAATCCGTTGGTGAATTTATATAATTGACAGAAACTGGTGTTTAAAGATCCTAGGCGGCTTTAAAAAGAGTAAATGGAGAAACCAACATAATAAAACATATTTGAATCGTAACTACTGAATCAGTAGGATCTACTGGGCTGATAGCATACCATCGCCCATGATTTTTTATGCTATGAACAGGGTCTTATTTATTCTATATAATTTCTGAGCAAATCATGCTTTGAAATATAAATCGTGTTTTGAAATATTCACTTGCTTTTTTTATGCAGGGTGTTCACTTCGTTTGCAAGGAGGGATCTGCAGAAAGTGAGCGGGCAGGTGTACGTGAGGTAAGGCAAACTTGAACGCTATTTTATCACTTGTGATTAGTGATTACTAAGTTTTACCTAACTGAAACGCCTGCAGGTGGTTGATTCCTACATTATGGATGGGAGGGTGGGCTTTGCTGAGCCTGCTCCTGGAGTGGAAATCTATTTTTGCCCACCTCATTCCAAGACTAATGAAATGCTCACCAAGGTCCTTCCGAAGGACCATGTTGATACCCTTAATGCTATTGATGATGGTCTAATTGGTTTAACCGTATGGAGAAAACCTCAAACAATGTCCCCCAACTCCGCATCACACCATAAACACAATTCTAAAAAGGAACACTTCACTTCTCGGAGACACCAAGAAAAAGATGCTAATGTCAATGTTAATAAACGCCATGGCGGACCTCCTGTTTATTCTAAGCCTCAACCTGATGACAGTGACGATGATGATGTGCCCCCAGGGTTTGGTCCGTCGGTGGCTCGGGATGAGGATGACCTACCTGAGTTTAATTTTTCAAGTGGCTCTGTTACGCCAAGGCCACAGTATTCAAACCATAGACCTTTTAATCCTCATTCCCAAACACCATCTCTTCCTGTAGATCAAATGAGGCAGCTTGTACAACGATATGGACAACCTGTAATGAGTCGAGGTATCGGTGTTGTTGTACAGCCATGGAATGATGACGATGATGACATGCCCGAGTGGAACCCAGAAGATAGCCAACCACCGTTTTCACATGCGCAGCCAGTGCATGTGCATAACCTGCAGCTGCCAATGTTACGTCCACACATGATTCAAACACCGCAGCAACAAATGGCTGCGCCAGCCATGGCTTTGCACCCCCAAATAAATATGGTACATGGCGAACAACAAAATGCTGCGCCTTCATGGCATCAGGGGCCATGGATTGTTCCCACCTCTGTTGGCCTTCCTCCTGCCTATCAACATAACTACGCATCACAAGGACTTGAAGCTGCGCAGCAAGGCATAGGTTGGCGTAGAGACCCTCCTAAGAGTAGAGGCTTTTGAAATCTTTTATTGTAAATATTAGATTTTTCTTTTGGATATTTAAGTTCTTCAACTTCTCTTTGTTTCTGTAATCTTTGTTTTTTTTTTTTTTTTCTGGGTTTCTTCGATCTTAGTTAGTTACTACTAGACCAAACCAATGATTGCAAGACTGTAAGCAGCGCTGATATAGTGCTATGCACAATCAAATAAATAGTCGTAACGTCCTTGGACCACAAAGCTTTTTGCCTTAAAATCAGACGCTTCTCGTGGGAAGTTTGCGATCCACAGCCTGTATATGCATATGTTGAAGTACACAGTAAACTTCTATTGCCGGGCTCCTTGGCTATTGGCATACCTTCCCCGGGAACGACCGCGCTCGAAACCAGGGCTGATTATATCCTGCACTCGAATATGGATAGGTCACCACCTTCCCTTTCAGTTGGAACAGAATTTTGAATAAAAAAATCAAACTCAAACTATAGAAACTGTCAAATTACTTTTTCAACCCTAATAATGAGGGACGCATAATATATTTATTTGATTGTTCACAGAAACCATAGATACGCAGAATCAAATATTCATATTTTATTGTATTGCTTAAATAAAATAACACTGCAATTGTTTATGGAACCCATGAGGCATGCATTGTTATTTTATTCATAATCATTCAATAAAGAAAGTGTAGACTTCCAATTTTTTTCAAGGGAACAATGCTTCCGTTGAACTAATTAATGATTTGGTAAAGTTTTGTGTAGTGTTGGGAATTTAATTCTTAATAATTTATTACCAATATTATGTAAATGTTATTTTCTAAATTTTAAATCAATTATATGACAGTAATTATTTTTTTTTAAAAATTCTAACAAATAATTAAATTATATGAAAAATATAATTATAAAAATATCTTATGCCTTATAAAAAAACAACTAAAAAAAAAAACTAATGGGAATCAGCTATAGAAAAACGAAAATCAGATCTCCAACTTCGATTACCGTTATGTTATTTTTTAAAAACTAAAAATATTTATATTTATATTTAAAATTATTTTATTATTTGTTATGAATTATATGTATAAAATAATTAATATATAATGATTTGGTAAAGTATAATTGTGTGTAGAGTAAAATTATTTGTCTATTTTATTAATCAGGTTTTTATAATTTCATTTATTTTATAAAAATTATTTTCGAAAAAAATATTTTTTTTTGATGCATCTAGAAATTTTAATTAATGAAAAATATTTTTCTCGTAAAAGGAAAACTAAGTTATTTTTTAAGAAAGTGACTTTCCATTATTTTTTAAATTGTAACAAACTCATTTCAATAAAAAATAAATCATATAAACACATATATTTATTATTACTATTTATTCATAATTATCAATATTTATTATTAGTTATTATCAAATGATGGTGATAAAAAAATAAGGATCATAAAAATTTTTATTTGTAATATATTTTTTATATTAAATAATAAATAATATAAATATCAAATATTTATAGTTTAAAATTTATTATTATTCTACAAATTAAAAAATTAATATTTATTAAATATAAAAAAATATATTATTAAGAAAATATTTTCTTAATAAAATATTTTGTAATATTTACGTAACCTATGAAGCAAGATAACAAAATCCAGCGCGGCCGGCACCAGGATCTAGATTGCAGAATGTAACAAAAGCATGCCACCTCACCGCACCCACGAAAGCGACTGCTAAATAATTCCATCCTCTCTTTTCTGTGTCTTGATTGGCTCATCTAAAAAACTTTTGTCGTTTTCTCGTGTATATTTTAAGGACAAACATGTTGGGACCTTCAACTTTCGATATTTATCTACTAACCCTTATACTTTGCACATATTCCAACTTTTATTCCTTCATTTTTTTAGAATAATGTGAGAATCTTTTATTAATAAAATAAAAAAGTATATTTCGACTAATAAATAATATATTGAGAAGCATATAAATCTATATATTATGAGAATAATAATTATTTAATACTCTCTATTTGAATTGATAAAATAATATAAATTAAAATTTAATGAAAACATTTTTATCCAATATTTATTTTAAACTACAATTGAATTTGAATGTCGTTCAATAATTTTGATAATATAAATATGAAAAAAGGATTGACCTTTACTTATTTGAAACTTGACTTTTATAACTTCAATAAGCTCAAAACAATATAATTTTTTTTTTTAAAGAACATATCAATCTTCTATGAGGAAGGACATACTTATAGAGAAAGAATCAATTATTCTCATAAAAATATAAAAAATTATAAATATTAATACATTTATTATATCTAAAAAGGCATTGATTAAACAAAATTTAGATTTAGATTTATAGATATAATAAAAATTGAAATTATTTTAATGAAATATTAAAATCAATGATAAATATAAAAAGAGTCATCATCAATGAAAATAATAGTACTATTTAATAATAAATATAGTGCTATATAGAATAAAATTAAAAAAGAGATAAGAGAAGAAAAAAGTAGTAGTCAAGTTTTATTTTCTAGCATTAAAGATTCTTATAAGATTAAAAAGTGAGATAAATGATTAATTATTTTATGATAGTCTAAAACAAATTCAAAAGTAGTATTATTCTAAATAAAAAATTAATTGATAGATTCAATTTATATTTTATAATATTAATGGCTTGAATAGTAAAAAAATAATATAATTTGTTAAATTATTTATTAACTATATTTTTGTTATTTCAAACATATATATATATATATATTAAGATTATTATGTTTGATTTGCATCAAAATTGAATTACGAGTTTTAATTTCGACTCAACAAAATTGTAAACTTTAGTGAAAATGTCCTAAAAATTTTGAATATGATTTGAAGTGAATGATTGTATGATTTCAGTTTTGTTAATTTCAGCCGATTAAATTTTGATTTAAAAATTGCTAATAGCCAAATCTAAATATATAAGCTGTAATAGTATAAATATGTAAAGTTGAAGGATCTCTCTGGATATTTATTTTTCGCCCACTTTTGTGTTTTTGAGGCGCATAATATGCAGACCATTAACTAGACTCTTCCCTCTCATCATCATCCATTCGCCCATTAGCCAAAAACAAATAACAGTTTCAACTTCTGCCGTTCGATGCTCCATCAGTCGCCGTCATTCCGACCTTCCTCCCGTCCCTCCCTTCCATATTCTTAATACCCACTGAAATCTGTTTTCAATGATCTGTCTTAGCAGCAATAGCAGTAGCGGTCGGCATCGACTGCTCTCTCTTGGCCGATCTGATACTGCTCCTCTACGTCCCATCTTACTCCCTCGTTTCTCGTGCCCAATAAATCTCTTCAATATCCGGCGATTCCGTGGTTTCTTCGTTTCTTGACTGAAAAGAGAAAAACGGTTTCTCGTTCGTTTCTTCAATATAGCGTTTTTAAGATTAGAATTTCTTCTTCCTCTTTTATTTTTATTTTTTTTTTTACACTATTTGGTCAGATTAGTTTCCTTTCCTCTTCAAATCCGTTATTAACTAAAAAACCATTTGTTAAAAGAATAAAAGTTTTGATCTTTACGGTTTCTTGTTTTAAGCTATGGAAGATGAGAATCACACCAGCAAAATAAACAAAGCGACGAGCAGCAACATCGGCGCCGAAGGAGTCGCCATGTCCGACTGTGTATTAAGCTGCGTGATGCCGTACATCCACGATCCAAAAGACCGTGACGCCGTCTCATTAGTCTGTCGCCGGTGGTACGAGGTTGACGCGCTGACACGTAAGCATATTACCATAGCTTTGTGCTACACGACGAGCCCAGATCGGCTACGTCATCGTTTTAAGCACCTGGAATCGTTGAAGTTAAAAGGGAAACCAAGGGCCGCTATGTTTAATCTGATACCCGAGGATTGGGGCGGGTACGTGACGCCTTGGGTTAATGAGATTGCGGCGTCGTTTAATTGCTTGAAAAATCTTCATTTTAGAAGGATGATTGTTCAGGATTCGGATCTGGAGTTACTTGCTAAGTCACGTGGAAGGGTTTTGCAGGTGTTGAAGCTGGATAAGTGTTCTGGGTTTTCTACTGACGCGCTTTTACACGTGGGTCGGTTGTGCAGGTAATCGAATTTGTGTTTTTTTGACCTTGTCATTGACTGACAGATGAGGGTTTCGGGTTAAAAATTAGCACTTTCTTTTTTTTTTTTAAAAAAAATTCTTGGTTGAATTGGTGAAAAGGAGTATTGGGTTGTTTGTGCTTTTCAGTTTGATGTGGGATTTGGATGTTCGTGAAATTGCATCTGTTTTTAGTTCACTTGATTTCTTCGTTTCTTGGGGATTAATCCGATTGTTTGTTTTTATGACGGCTTTTGACATGATTTACTTTATGTTATATCATGATTTATTTTGTTTAGGATGGCATGAGAGTAACTGTTTATAGTTTTAAAAGAAATTTATTCTCTTTTAGATTATGGCTATAATATCTCATTGTTTTGATTTGCTCTCCTTTTGCCTAGATTCTTTAAATAGGAGAAATCTAGCTAGTTTTGTGTTTAGTCGGCTTCAAGAACCAATTCCTTTGGAGTAGATGGGTAAATAGATTGGATACAAGTTGCATATGCGCTGCTCACTTCCCCAAAACCTCCATCCAAATTCAACTTGACATGGATTTGTTGTTTGAGTATTATACAGTGGATATTCTATGAAATGGAATTTACAGAGGAAATGGTTACGTGCTGCAAGGTGCGACACCAACACCAACAGTGTGGCGCAACTTGCGGCTTGTTTGGGATTTTTTTTTTGTCGGTATTATGTACTGAATTTGATTGAATGTCTTTCATCTTTGGTATTTTGAATATCAGATTTTGTATTTATTTTATTTTATACACTTTATTTTATTTTATTTTATACATTTTGTGTTATCACGTAATAGTATTTAGAACAACCAAACATGGCTTTAAGAGGGTCTGGCACCATCAAGACCGTGTCTGGTTGCTTTTAATGCTGTTATGTGACTACAGAAAGTGAAAAAAATAGATATAGAATTTAATATGACTAAATATAGAAAGTGAAAGGCGTATGATAAAATTATGCGCAGAATATCAAAAAAGAAAAAGAAGACAGCATACCAAATGCGATCTTGTTGCCCAACAAGTATCATCATCCATTTACAGATTTAAATTTTTTTAATGAGGAACAGTCACAAAATTATGATTGGATGTAATAATTGTCTTTAGTTTCTATATAGTACTGAATAATCATGAAGAATATGCCATTAAAATGCTGGATAATTATTTAAAATGCAGAACTTTTGTCTGGTTATTGTGTTTTGTTCCAGTTATTTGAGCCAATCTTAGCATGTTCCCCCCTTCTCCCTTCCTCTTTATTTCAGCTTGTTAGTTGTCATAATCAATTCAATATAGGTGCTTTTTGTTAACTACTATTATGTTTTTCTCCAGGCAATTAAGAACATTATTTTTGGAAGAGAGCTCAATTTTTGAGAAAGATGGTGACTGGTTGCATGAGATTGCCATGAATAATACAGTTCTTGAGACTCTAAATTTTTACATGACTTACCTCAGCAAAGTCAGATTTGAAGACCTTGAGCTTATTGCTAAAAACTGTCGCTCCTTAGTCTCTGTCAAGATTAGTGATTGTGAATTATTGGATCTTGTTTGTTTCTTTCATAATGCAACTGCTTTAGAAGAATTTTGTGGGGGCTCCTTCAGTGATATTGATGCACCAGAAAAGTATTCTGGTGTGACATTTCCCCGAAAATTGTGCTGTTTGGGTCTAACTTTCATGGGAAAAAATGAAATGCCAATAGTGTTTCCTTTTGCATCCATGCTCAAAAAGTTGGATCTCCTCTATGCAATGCTCGACACAGAGGACCACTGTAATCTAATTCAAAAATGCTGCAACTTAGAAGTTCTCGAGGTACAATCACAAATAGGGTTCTACTCTATTTGGCACCGTTGTTATTCTGTCTTCATTTTCTTTTTTTTAAAAAAATTTCTGTTTCTGTCTCTCCCCTTGTTTGATAATTGATAGCTATATATGCCCCTTAGGTATAGTTTTCTTAATTGGAGATGTGTTTATGTTCTTTATTATTTTGATGCTCATTAGCAGTTTCTTATCTTTTCAGATACGTCTAATCTACGACTTGATAACCCTTTTTCCTCTATGCAATTTTGTTTTTATAACATTTTCATCTTGATTTCTGAACTTTGCAAGATTCCCAGAATTTTACTTTGTAGGTGTCTTGTGTAAATTTGCAAGTAATTTAGGTCTTGATGAAATAAATATCTTTACAAGAAAGAGAAATTTGATTTTTTCCTAAAAAAAATGAAAGCCCCAAATATAGGGTGAATTCTTTTAGGGAACTGAAGTGTGCGTGTTGTTTCTTGCATGGGAATGTTATCTGTATTAATGCATATAGTTTAAGAACATCCTGTTAAATGCATTATTTAATATTGACAGACAAGAAATGTTATTGGAGATAGAGGGTTGGAAGTCCTTGCTTTGTGTTGTAAGCAACTAAAGAGGCTTAGAATTGAGCGTGGTGCCGATGAGCAGGAAATGGAGGACGAAGAAGGTTTAGTTTCACAGAGAGGTTTAATTGCTTTGGCCCAGGGCTGTCTGGAGCTGGAGTATATGGCTGTTTATGTTTCTGATATCACAAATGCAGCTCTGGAACAGATTGGTGCTTGCTTGAGGAACCTGAGTGATTTTCGCCTGGTCTTACTTGATCGAGAAGAGAGGATTACAGATCTACCTCTTGACAATGGAGTTAGATCTTTATTGAGACAATGTGAGAAGCTCCGAAGGTTTGCTCTTTATCTTCGACCAGGGGGTTTGACTGATGTGGGTCTCGGTTATATTGGGCAATACAGTCCAAATGTGAGATGGATGCTTTTGGGTTATGTTGGGGAGTCTAACGAAGGGCTTTTGGCATTTGCTAAAGGATGTCCTAGTCTTCAAAAGCTAGAAATGAGAGGCTGTTGCTTCACTGAGAGTGCACTGGCTACAGCTGTGATGCAACTGACTTCCTTGAGGTATTTGTGGGTTCAAGGTTATAGAACATCATCCATTCCAGGTCGCGATGTTTTAGCAATGGCTCGTCCCTTTTGGAACATTGAGTTGATTCCTCCTAGAAAGGTTGTGATGGATAATCAGGCTGGAGAGGATTTTGTGGCTGAGCAGCCTGCTCATATTCTTGCATATTACTCCCTTGCTGGGCCAAGAACAGATTTTCCAGATACTGTTGTTCCCTTGGATCCAAAGGGTTTTCTTGCTGTGTAGAGCTGTACATTATGTTGCGTATCTTTTTGTCATTCATGTGTTTTATCTTTTTATTCTTCCATTTTGGTCAGAGGGTTTTTAGTTTTAATCTTAATTGCTAAACCTGTGTCTTGTAATAAGTTTGCATTTCCTTTGTAACTTGAAACCACGTGTACAATTTGTGAGCCATTTTCTTGTTTCCTTGTCTAGGGGCAATTTGCATAAAATTTAATGCCTGGAAACTTGTATTTTATCTTCTTCCCACTCAATGTTATTGGAAACTGTTGTTACATTGGTCATAAACTGGGAATGGTGTTTTTGTGAGTTGATTCACTTAATGGAACTTTTTAACCTTGATGCTTTTATCTTCACCTTATGTACAGTGATTATTTACATGTACTGGTGAATTTACGTTTATTATTGGAACTTATAGGGCTATAATGTTGTGATTTGTTCAGTTTGGATTCTGATTTGGGCTTTCTGTTTTCGTTGTTAAAATTTGGAAAATTAAAATCATTGTTAAAGACAGATATATATTGTTAAAAACCAACGAAAATGGTTTATGTCTTTTTATAACTTCTTGTTTGAGCAACATTTTTTTATCCCAATTTAAAAAAAAAATAAAAATGAAAAAATTCAAAATCAGAAAAGATGGCAACTTGACTGAGTTGTATTTCTTTTCATAAAAGCTACAGTTCAATAGATATGGCAACTTGACTGAGTTGTATTTCTTTTCATAAAAGCTACAGTTCAATAGATACAATTATTTTGGTTTGGAAAGTTGACTAAACTAAAATAATAAAGTAACGTAGAAGAAATTTTAGACGCTACCAACCTCCACGTCAAGGCGTAAGATTTTTGCAGCCAGGAGCAGTGAGAACCTCGTGCTGCTCGTCCAACCCCACATCAGGGACGGACGCAAGTGGAAGCCAAGAGGGCCATTGAATCTTCTGAATTTTCACAAAGTTTAAGAGCATAATAGTCATTTTATAAAAAAAAATCTTTATAGTTTTTAAATTTTTTGATTAGGTATATCGAAGTTATTGGTCGCTGGATCTACGTGATTCTTTTTTTTTAAAAAAAAATTCAGAGATATAATAATTAATTTATAAAAATTTCTAGTCATTTATGTTGACATATTTATAATTCTTTAATTTCTCGATATTAATTTGAGCCCTCAAAAAATATTATTATATATTATAAAAATTATATGTATCAATTTCAAAATATAAAAAATAAAAATTATTATAATTTATTAATTATAATTTGAACTCTTTGAATAAAATTTCTGCATCCATCATTGCTCTACATCTTCAAATTATCAGTAGACTAGATGGGTTTATATATATATATATATATATATTGTCCAAAGTAATAAATAACTTTATACACTAATAAAATTATCATCTAACTATTTAATATTATACTAATGCAGTATTGTGAGACAATATCATATACGATATTGTAGTGTTTACCATATATTAATTGTAATAAATACCACTAGATTGATTCATCTATGCGAGTTAATATTTAAAAATGAATGTATTTATGGATATTTCAAATTGATATATATTTATGTTTTTAAAATTACTGAACGAGAGATTTAATTTTAATTAACAAGTATTAACCTGACATCTTATCACATGTATAAATTAAAAAAAAATAATAGGAAACGTCAAGTAAATATCAAATTGTTTTTATTAAAGTGTCTAGTAATTAAAAAAGAGAGTAATGTTAAAGAATTTTTTTATATTGTCTTTTTTTGCTTTTTTTAATTATTTTAATATATAACATATTTTAAAAGAGAAATATAATTCTTTTTTTCTTGTAAGATAATTTATCTGAAAAAAATACTTTTTGAACATATTTTTTAATATTTAAAATACACAATAAAAAATATTAATTTTCTTTTGATTGATAAGATTATAACATATTTAGATTATAAATATTTATATCATTTATTATTTAATATAAGAAAAAATACATTAAAAAAGAAAATTTTTTTGTAAGTTCCTTCTATCGCCATCGGCCACTATCTGTCTGTGATAATCAGTAATAGATGTTGATAGTCAACGACGACTAATGATAATAAATACATATATTTATATGATTTATTTTTTATTGAAATAAGTTTGTTAAAGTTGAAAAATTGATTTAGTTTTTCTTTTGATCAGAAAAATATTTTTTATTGATCAATTTTTTTAAATGCATTAAACAAAGAAACATATAGAAAATATTTTATGAAATAAATGAAGCCTAAGTCATATTATATTTATATTAATTTTACGTAAAAATAGAATGAATAATGTAGAAAAGATATTAACAGTCTTCCAAAAAAAAAAATAAAGGACATGAGGGAAAATTCCATGAGGAGTATGACATATGTTGAAGATGGGACTGGTTTAATTGTTGGGCTACAAGTGGCATAAATTGCTTCTTTGACTCCAAATAAGGCCTTTATATTTGTTACCAATCTTAAGACTTAAATTCCTTCCACTCTTTTAAATCTCACTCTAATTTCCAACCACTTGCTGATTGCCAAAGGAAAATGAGAAGAAAAATGGTTGTTTCATGATGTCTATTTCAGTCTGTGGCTCTTATTTTTCTGTCAATTTCAGATTTCACAACACAAATTATTGATTTGTTTTCAAATTAAATCTCATCTTAAGAATCTTCCCTGTTGAAGTTGATTTTTCAAATACTTAAATATAATTTAGTAGTTTTTTTCAAAATTTATAGAATTTTACACATACAAACATAATTTAACGATAAAATGTTGTTGCGGCTGTTCTCGAATTCAGTTCTCTTAATTTACTATTATAGTGGTGGGAGTTATTTTTTTATTAAAGAGCACTATCTTTTATTATGCGATTTATAATACTATTCGACTCATTTCTTCCATAAATTAAAAAAAAAGTTAATGAAATCTTTTTAATCTAAAATATTAATATAAAATTAACCATTAATTTTTTTAATGTTGTAATAAATAATGATATTTCTCCTTAAAAGTTGGTGAGAGTTTAAACAGGAGTTTTTATTTTCCAGTAACATGACTATCATAATTTATGCATTTTTTGAGTAGTCCATTCATTCTTTTGCGTTCCTTTTTTCTGTCATAATAATAATAATAATAATAATTGTAAAATTATAATTAATGAAGGTTTCCTAGTAACAGGAAATTGTGAAGCACATTTTTTCTTAAAAAAAAAAAAGAAACTGTGAGGCACATTGAACATATGCACAATGGAAACAAGTTAAAAAAAAAAAAAAACAAGATTAAAATCATTCCATTGTTCTATAAACATTGAATTGTTTGCTTCAATCTCAAGGTGAAAGCTGAGCTGCTGACTATTTTTTCTTTTCTGGGACAGATAATCAATCAGTTTTTCATTTTAATAATGATTTGTTTAATAATAAGTCGAATAGAAAATACTAATAATTAAATTATAGTATTTTATGAAATTAGAATTTGATGCACCTCATTATTCACAAAATTGGATAGATCATTAATTGAGGCTCTATGATTTAGAAAAAAAAAATATTGGCGTTGCAGTTCTACATAAAAAGGAATAAATTTAAGTCACATTTGGATAGAAAATTTTTGGAATTTATAAATTTTGATAAAAGTTTATGATTTTAAATTTATGAAATTTATAAATTTAAAATTTCTAAATCTGTGAAACCTAACATAATTGTTATGTATGACAAATTCATAGATTTAAGAGGTATTTTCATAATAACAAAATTTAATTATGAAATTCATTATTTATAAAACAATAAATTTCATAAAATATCATCTTTTTTTTTTAAAAAAAAAGAATTAACAAATGATAAATATTAAACAATGCCTAGGTTCTGACTGTTTATTCTTAACCAAACAATGGAGTGTTTTGCCAGCAAAATATGACACAGGAGGAACATGTGGCAAATGAGACACATTCCAGGAGAAATTTTGTTGCTTGTAGTAACCATTTTGTGGGCGTTGTTGGTGGTCCTTATAGTAACTTTAATCAATTGTGTTGCGAGTTGCACAAACCCCAAAATCTGATTTGTTGTCACAACTAGCTAATGTCCACAGTTATATGGTCACCATCATCACTTTCTCTATGCAAATATTGCAAGGAAAAAAAAAGGCCATTTTAAAAAATTATGCCATTTTATTTAAATTTAAGTAAAAATTGATCGATTGATCTATTCAATTAGTTAAAACCCCTACTTTCAGCATTGCTTGTCTCAGCAATTAAAAGAAACCTCAGAGCTAATATGGCTGATCCCAATTACATATATTACCAAGAAATCTAGCAGTGATGGTGTAGGCATAAGTTCCATTCATAATTTTATCTGCCTAAATGGTAAACTTAAGTAGTGAACAAATCAGGTTGAACCCAATTAGACTTAGGCCCAGTTTAATGACCAATGCCAGCAGAATTGAAACTTTTATTAGGTCAAGCCTCAGGCAAGGTTAAATTTCAAGCTTGGCCCATTTCGAAGCAGGTGGTGGACTGCAAGCTGCATCCTTGAGCCTTTCGCACTTGATTAAATTTCTTCACTTTTTTTTTTAGTTCATACAATGAAATTTTTTCGACTTTTTACTCATTGTATCTTACCTTTAGATTGTTTTAAACACGTTTATCTTCACTTTTAAAGGAATGAGTGGACATTACATTCCTTGATAATATGTGAGGATCATCTAAAGATAGTAAGGGTATTGTTACTTAGAGCATGTTTAGTGTTGTTATTCTAAAAATTAGATTTTATTTATTAACTGCTATATATTTAGGTTTATAACATATTTGTTATCTATACATGAAAATAGTTTAGTTACATTATTAATCTAATTGATAAGAGAAATGCTAGCAATAGTTGCTTATCAATGCTCTCTTTTAACACTTTCTATCTAATTGGTTCATATCATCATTTTAAATTTTAATATTTGAAAGATTATGTAAAATCTTTGTGTTCAAATGCAAAATTTTCTTTTGTTTATTGCAATGAATTATTTAATATAATAGGTAACTTTTTAAAACTTAAATTAAATGTGATATTAATCAATCAAAGAAAGAGTATTCAAGAGAGTGTTAATAAGTGACAATTGCTAGCATTTCTCTATTGATAAAATCTTCAAATATTAATTTCTTTTAAAATTAATTTTTTACTTAAAAACTAATATTAAAAAAAATCTATGATCAATCAGAGAAAAAATAGTAAACCACCATAAAATTTACTAAAAAAAATCTCCATTAATTTTTACTCTAAAATCAACTATTGACAATAGCATTATTGAACTCACCCTTAACTTCAGGTATATGTGTAAGAAATTTTTCAGGATCTAGTACATGAATTTAGAACACTATTCACAATTAAATGAAAGCAAATTGCGCACCTGTTTGCGCAGTAAATCCGAAAGTAGAAACAAGTTGCATACCTCTTTACGCGTTGGATCCCAAATTGTTTAGCTCTATTATTCCGATCACTGAAAATAGAATACTTGGATAATAGGTAAGAAAAGTTGAAAAAAAAAAAGAGTTAAGTCTTCCTCTCCTTGATTTTCTCACAAGACGGCTACAATGTGTGTAGCAACTAGGTTTGTCAAACATTATGAATGCAGGAGATGAGACTTAGCCTATTTATAATAGATTTTAATAGTCCCACCATCATAGGTCCATGTTAAAATAGGTCTACACTGACCGTCTTCCATATCGACCCACAAAAAGTGTCACAAACCCATAACTCAATTGATCACATTTTAATTGGGCTTACCCACAATCAATAAACTATATTATTCAGTCCGTTTTATAAATAATTAAAATAGACTCATAATTAATATTAGCCCACATAAAAATTCCAACAATATGCACATACTAATCTGTAGTAGAATCAATGTAGGAGGATGCCAGAGACGCTGTTGGAAATGAAACAGAAAGTCACATAAAAACCTAACCTTTTTGGGATAAAAGCCAAGACTTTTCTAGTCTTGGGATAGATTTCAGGGTTCTGTTTCATTGATTGATTATGAACTGCATAAATAAGAACATGAAAAGAAAGATTATTCTTTCTTTCCTTCATGAATAGTTTGGACTATATATGATGTTAGAACTAAACTTATTCCTGTCTTTTATCATGAAAATTTGACCATACCCTAGGCCCTTGTGATGCAGTGAAGTTGTGGCATCATTGTTTAGATTATGAACAACTTAAGAATCATTTCCGCACAATTTCCTTCAAAATTTGTGATGTTCGATTGATTTAGTGGTGTAATCATAAAATTTTGGTTTGACACAAGGCTGAGACAGTATGATCAGAGGCTATGTTGCACGAAAACTACATGGGCTGATGTTTTCTTGTTTTAGGAATATTTCACTTTCGAAATTTCATAAAAACGTCTTAGAAATGTTTCAGACATATTTCTATAATAAAATAAAATTGGAAACCCATTTCCAAATCGCAAATGCGTTTTCTATACCAAAAAAAAAGAAAAATATTTAGAATTAATTAAAAATAAAAAGACTTATTAAATTTCTTAATAAGAAAATAATATTAAAACAAAAATTAAAAAATCTATTAAATTCCTAAATAAGAAAATAATATCAAAATAAAATTTAAAAACTTTCAAATTCTTAAACTATTTAGGATTAATTATTATTAAGAAATTATAGACATTTATTTTTTTTGTTCTAGAAAACTTGATTTATTATTTTCTTGATTTTTTATTTTTAATATTTTTTGATAGTAAATTATGTTTGTAATAAATAATACTATTAAATATTTATATACAATATAGTATTTATAAATTTCTTTATATTTTTAATATTTTTGAATTTCCTCCACGTTTTCATTTCCTATATTTTTGAGAAATACAGTTTTACCGTTCCCGTTTCCATTTCGATTTCGTTGCAAGATAAATGTTTTTTACAAGAAATTTTGGTTCTATCAGAAGAGGTGTAAATGGACTTGGCACTTTAAAGTGCACAAGAAGTTTAGCTCATTCCATCAAAGCCTAATCCTACCTTCTACCACTCCCACATGGTGTCATTAACTGTTATTAATACCTACACAAGTAAGAAAATTAGTGATAAACATTTGAGATCTCTATCATAATGTTCCAAATTGATGTTATTAACCAATAATCAAATTTTAAATGTTCTAATCAATAGAATAAAAATGTTTAGTCACCAAAAGTATGTGTAGATCATCATTGGACTTTCATTTTCCATGGAAAGTTGAAATTGCTCTTACATTACACTAATGGGTAACTTTCCATTCCCACGGAGAGGAAGTCAAAATAAATTTAGGAGAGCACCACTGCACTAATTGCACTAACTAACAGTTAAACTTAACAAATCATCATATTATAAAATGCTTTCTTTAGACATTTCTCTTGTCCACAGAATTTCTTTAGATCTGTAGCGCGACTCTCTTCCAGCTCAAAAAACCAACCACCTCTTTGTTTGGATTGAGCTTAAAATTTATGAATTTCTCAAAATTTATGAAATTTAAAATTTAAAGTATTAATGGGTTTTTTTATTTTAGAATCATAATATGTTTTTTTAAAAATCCATGAAATTTAAGGGAACTTTTAAAATAAAAATTAAATAACATTTTTCATTTATTAAAATGAGGGATTTGACAAAAATTCACCTCCTAGATGAATTTTTAAAATTTATTGTTTTAATGAATTTTAATAAGTGACAATATCTGCAAATTTTATGAATTTTATATACTTTTTTCAAATTCAAAAGATAAAATTTATCTAAATTCATAAATTTTATAACCTCTCTCATTAAAATACCTCAAACCAAACACTATTGCCCTAAGAACAAGTAACCAACATATTATCAAGGATATTCTCTTTACATTCTTTTAAAAATGGCAAAAGAAGGAAAGATGAGCAAAAGTACAAGGTGCTATGTGGGCAAAAAATGAACTGTGATAAAATTCACTAACTAGCTGTCTCAACTCTCATTTTTTCACTTAGGACATTAGACCATCTGTGGTGGACTCTAATCATCATGATGTAACTCTTTTTCTAATTGTAATCCCGTGTGATTAAAGTGGAAAGAGTGTTTTCAAATGCAACTTGCAGAAAGGCTGCTCCTTTACAGGAAATTATTATAAAGTTGGTTGTTTTGTCATTTACTGGCAAAAGGGTTAATGAAAAATAAATCACACTGTTAATGTTGCTTTGGAGCTTTTAAATGCTCAATGTATGGTTCCAAATATCATATTTATTATCAAAGTGACATTGGGTAGGCACTAGGCATTTTCATGGTTTTAATTAGGAGGCAAAAATTGGTATGGTGGTAGCAAGCATAACCCACAATGGCAACTCAAAAAGAACAAGTACAGTAACAATATATTAAGAATCATGATTTATTTAACTTTTGTTTGACATATGTGGAATGGCCAACCTTAGTGATCAATCAACACATGTATCTAGAGACCTCCAATACTAGCCAGAAACTGAAAAATAAGACAACTGGAGACCAGGGGAAGGTTGCATGTTGAGTTTATAATAATATCATGGGATGATCTTATCTTCTTTTTATTTAAACAACTTGAATAAGATCATTATCCATTTCATATTGTTCCCTTTTTATCATCAAAGCAAGGACTCTATCTTTTTTATTGATCAATTGTAATTAGTGTCAGATTGGTTTAGTGTTTGTGCACTAATGTTCAGCCATTGAACATTGGAAAAAAAAATGTTTAGGAAATATGAATATCAACATTTCAATTAAAAAATTAGCGTTCAATGTTTAAAAATATAATTAAACATTGAAAATTATTTTTTTTAGCATTTGAATTATTTTACTAGTATTGTCTTTATATTTATCATTATACTAATTTATATTTTATATAAAATTAATTAAAATATAAAAATTATTTTTTTATTATTTGACAATCTAACCGCACCTTCGGTCACTAAATGACTACATAATATATATTTATTACTTGCTTATTGCTATAGTCACTACTGCTAAAGTAAGCAGTCTTTTAGCAACGTTGCAGTTTTCTTTGCTTTTTTCTGGCTTGCTTACTCTATTCAAAACAGAAATTTAGTTTATTTTAAAGATCAATTCATAGTGGCCTCTTTACATGTATCCTATATTCAAAATAAGAAGCTTTTCATTGTCATTGGGCTAATCATTTAGTGATTGAAATATATATATATATATATATATATATATATATATATATATA
>CATIWR010040737.1:0-12791 GCA_949677035.1 Omphalea diandra | reverse complement strand
TATATATATATATATATATATATATATATATATATATATATATAAGGATGGTAACAGAGTAATCCCCTCCCCAGTACTCAAAAAAGGATGGTAATATAGAGCTTGGGGGGGTTTTGATATTCCTGATTCCCGCTGTATTATAGTGTTGGTCTAGAGATTGAACTGATTGAATTTAAATGTGTTTTTTTTATAAAATTTAAAATTTGAAACTTAAGAATGGTACTCATGAGAAAGTTTTATTTTAAACAACTCCTTACGTTAAATAGAATTAATTTCATACTGAAAAGATATGAAGATACTTGAATTATAATTGGCTTAATTACCAAAAAATCATGAACTTTAATGTGTTTTTCAAATTTATCTCATACTTTAATTTGTAACAGAAAAAATTTCCAAATTTTAATTTTTTTTCAAATCTATCCTCAAATAAAAAATTAGATAAAAGATAATTTTGATAACTGAACTTTTCTAAAATGTTCAGCTATACCCAAAAAAAAAAAAAAACTAAAAATTATATAAAATCTTATTTAAATAAATAATTTATTATAAAATTTTATTGTAGAGTATCACTAATTTATAATTCAAAATAAAAAATGTAGATAATCATAATTTTTTCAAAAAAATGCAATAATAAATAGTTAACATTTTTTGATGTACATATTAAATAGCTAAAACTTATTTATTACAAATAATCAAATTATCTTTTTATATTGATGAGTAATTTCTTGAGAGAAAATAAATTTATTAAAAATATAAAATAGTTAAATATTAATTTACTCAAATATATAAGAAATTAAAAAATAAATTAATCTTATAAGTATAAATGTATAATCAGTAACAAATTTAAAAAAATTTCAAAGTTGAATATATATAATATATTTTAAAATTAAAATTATTGATTAAATATTGTCTATTTATTTATAAAAATTTAAGATTAGTCAATAATTATTTTCTCAAGTAAATAAATTATTTAAAATATCTGAAATAATAATAATAATCATATCATACAAATAATAAAAATAAAAAATAAAAATTAAGGCATATAAATAAAAACTAAAAGCAGTACAAGTGTACAGTGATTAAATATTTATTTTTATATATTATAAAAATCACATAAAATACTTTTCTATATAAATATAAAGTTAATTTATTATATTTAATGTCAATAATAAATAAATAATTAAGTTTAAATTGATTAAATTTCATAATAAAATAAATATTTATATAAAATAACATATTAACAAATCCTAAAAAATTAAAATGGATTGAATTTTTATATTATATAATATACATATAAAAAAAATAGAGTATTTTTATGGTAAAAAAAATAAAATTTATATTATTATAAAAACAATGACATTATACAAAGTGGAAAATATAATATTTATATAAAAAATTAAATAAGATTTTAAATATTTTTATTTAATTTTTTTTGAGTTTTAACATTTAATTATTATATATTTTTAGTCAATTTATTTCTAACTTATTAATATAAATATATGATTTAATTATTTATAATAAATAAATTTTAGCTATTTAATGTGTACATAAAAAAGGTAATAATTATTTATTATTATATTATTTTTAAAAAAATTTTGATTGTATAAGTTTTCACTTTGAATTATGAATTAATGATATTTTATAATAAATTATTTATCAAAATAAATTATATTTCAATTGATTAGAATAAATATATTAAAATCAATTTGGTTAAATTTTTAGTTAAACTAGATTTTATATAATTTTTAGTTATTTTGTTTAGATTTAACCAAAATTTTTAAAAAAGTTCAAGGATCAATATGATCTTTTATCCATTTTTAATAATCTGATTTAAGGATAAATTTAAAAAGAAATTTAAAATTTAGGTATTTTTTATTAAACAATAAAATATAAAATAAATTTGAAAAATACACTAAAATTCAGGATTGTTTTAGTAATTAAGCCTATTTACCAATGACTATGCTAAGGTGTTCAACCCATCATTACCACTAAAATCCATGGCCCTACACGGATTTTAGTTCGGACTCGTTTCTCTCTCGAGAACTCGTTTTCCTTATTTGACCTCATTTTCTTCAAGTTTCTAAGGGGTTCTTCCTTCGATTTGTATCTGCGTTTCCTTTGCTTCCTAGTTTACATATTCTCCTTTTTTATCTCTCTGGTTTGATTCCCTTTTAGCGTTGCTACCTAATCCTCACGCAAATCCCTCCTGTGTTATTTATTTCCCTTGCTATTATGGAATCTGAAGAAGAGTGTCATAGAGGATATCATTGCAAAAAACAAACAACATTCAATGCTCAGAACCGACTCTTGAATTGTCAACTACCAAATCAGATGATCCACATGCCAAAGACTCTGTTTTAGTAGGGAAGATTATTTATGGGAAAAAAGTTTTCGAGTAATGTGGTTACTACCATCCTAAAAAATGCTTGGCAGACAAGGAAAAAGTTTAGGGTTGAGAAAATTGTGGAGAATATTTTTATTTTTAAGTTCGATCACGAAGTTGATGCAAAGCTAGCCTTGCAAAACCGACCCTGGTCCATCCATAACCAACACCTGGTTCTTACCAAATGGCCACTTGATCAACTTATCTCAAGCATTAGTTTTTCTCTGTCTGTTTCGGGTACAAATCCATGGACTACCACCCAACCAAATGAATAAGGAAAATGCAGTCAAAATAGGCGGGTTGTTTCCCAGGTTGGAAGAAGTGGATCTGATAGGAGACTCGAGGCTATTGTGGCAGAGATTTATTTGTATTAGAGTGGAAGTGGACATTAAAAAGCCTCTCATTCCTGGGTTTGCAAACAAACAGATTAATGGAAAGAGCTACTGGACGTTTTAAGTATGAGAAATTGCCAGATCTATGTTATCTGTATGGAATAATTAGTCATATCAACAGGTTTTGTCCAAACAAGCCTAACCCACAAGGCCATGGAGAAAGGAAGCCTCAAAAAGCAAAATTTGGTCCCTGGATGTTTGCTGCTCTGGTTAGAAGTAGGAGTACCTTGGAAAGGACTACCAATGCCCTCGGAGATGCCATTAAAAAGCATTTACAAGGTTTTTCCTTGCAGTAAATGATTACAAATAGGGAGGAAGATGAAATGCATGAAAACCAATAGAAGATGAAGCGCCATACCCAAGGACAGAATGGAAAAGCTGCTGAGATGGAGGCGGGAGCAAAAATTTGTGACATAGACTTGTATCAATTGACACCTGATAGCACGCAACCGCCTCCTAGGAGGAGTAATGATTTAGGCAAAGGAACAGTGTGGGGGGTTAACCATGAGAAGGAAGGGACAGTTATTCCCTGGAAGAATGCTGGAAGCAACCAACCCTTAAATATGCATTTGAGTCGGAAGGAGGGATGGCCATGTGAGACAAAAAGGTATTATTTTGATCCAACTATTCTGAAAATTCTTGATCTCATAAAAAATCTTCAAAACTCCCTTTTTCATAGGCCTACCCAATTAAACAAACCTTTTTAACCTGCCCGTTAGCCCAAGGCCACCTCTGTATGCCAACCGAGCCTGCTTAAGGTACAAGGGGCTCAAGGCCTATCCGTCACTCAAAATGAAAGCCCATCTGAACCTATTTCACTAAAGAACCATGCATCTCCCCAACTTCAACCTATCTTTGGAAAGACCCTTGACGAGTTAGTGATAAATGCTGCCAAGTTCATTTTCTCAGATTAGGAACCTAAGAAATAAAGGAACAATTGCCAACCCCTTCCTTTTCGGACCTACGACCCACAACAAGCCAGGATTGGTTTCTTTTCAGCACCTTAATGTCCACCCAGAGTCAAAGGTTGGGTCTGCTACAAATAAAAAGTGGAAGAAGTTGGGCAGACAAACAGTGCGAGGGGATTCTTTGGATGCGATTCAATTAGCGAGTGATCCAAACAAAACTCTAGCTTTGGAGTTCACTGGTCCGAGAAGAGTGAGTGATGCCAAGAAGAGTAAAGACGTCAGCGGTGAAGTAGATATTGATGGGTCAGGTGATGCAAATCTGGAGTTGGAGAAAAAGAAACATGAGGTGGCGGCCAGCCTTAAGTGGCCCCAAGAGGAGATATGAGGCTAATGTACTGGAATTGCCAACGTATGGGGAATCCCCTGACAATTAATCTAAAAGGGATTGTTGCATCCCATTCCCCAGCTTCATAATTTTTATCTGAAACTAAAAATAGTAAGGCTTTTGTGGAAAACACTACACGAAAGGAGGGGTTTCATAATGCTTTTTGTGTGGAGCCTCATGGGAGGAGTGACGACTTAGTGATGGCTTGGAAGGAGAATGTTTGTTTACAGATTCAGAGCTGGGATTCCTTCTATATTCATGCTACTATAAAGAATGTGCAAGAGGCAGAAGCTTGGGATTTATGGGAGCATATATTAGCAGTAAAGAGACGTTACAACGAGTACAATTAGAGATCCTTTCTACTCTATCATTTTGTTCTGGTAAGGTTCTTGTGGGAGGGGATTTAAAATATATCCTAAGTGCAGATAAGAAAAAGGCGGGTACCAGGGCACTAGTAGTAGAACGACTGTGTTCAGGGGTTTTATGGATGATTTGGGTTTACTGGACTCGGAGTTTAAAGGTTTCCCTTTTACTTGGAATAACCAAAGGGAAGTGGCTGCCGACATTCTTGAAAGGATCGATAGGTTCATCTGCTCTATAGGTTGGTTTGGGATGTTCGACGGGACAATGGTTTACCACCTTGATGAGATGGGATTGGACCACCGCCCAATCTTTCTAACAACTTCTGATGCTCATCTAAGAGTAAAATAAAGATTTATTTTTGATGCGAGATGGGGCCAAGATCAAGTAATTAGGGATTTTATTGAGTGTGAATGGCAATGCTCTATTGAAGGAACCCCTATGTTCATGGTTCATCAGAAACCGAAAAAGTACAGGCGTGCTTTGTATAGATGAGGTTCCTCAAACCAGCAGAGCTTGAGGAAAAACCTTGTCTCTCTTCAAAAACTACTGGCCGAAAAGAAGAATGATCTTTAACAAGGCTTTCATCAGGAAGTTAGAGAATTAGAAGGGATGATTGAATCGAAAAAGGAGGAAATGTATTGGTGGCAAAAATCTAGAACCTCCTGGTTAAAGTGGGGCGATAGTAACACCTCTTTCTTCCATGGTGTACTAAGCAGCTTAGAATGAGGAACCAAATTGTAGGGTTGGAGGATGAAAATGGATGTTGGAAAACAAATCAACGAGAGAAAAAAGGGGCAGTGAAGGTTATTTTAAAAACTTATTTTGCTCTTCACTACCAGAGTTAATGAGGTGTTGACGGGATGGCCTAAGAGAGTTTCTAAGGAGATGAATGAGTCTCTAATCAGACATGTCACAGACTTAGAGATCAAAGATGCTATTTTTTCTCTAAATCCCCTTAAGGTCCTAGGATATGATGGTTTTATAGAGATTCTTTTAAGCATGTTGGGGGATAGTTGAACACGACGTTTCCCTGGCAATTAAAAGCTTTTTTTCAATCTGGCAAACTCATAAGAAGCATCAAACACTTGGTTATCTCCCTTATTCCTAAGTGGAACCAGGTTCGGAAAGAATCTGATCTAAGGCCTATCAGTAGTTTATGCTTTGATATGTATAAAATCATTTCAAAAATTCTTACCTTGAGATTGCAGGGGTGTATTTGAAAATTAATCAGCCAGAATCAGTTTGCTTTCATCAAAGGAAGGAATATCGCAGATAACATTCTTGTTGCTCACAAAGTCATACATTACTTGAAGACCAAAGGAGGAATTAAGATGGAAGCTGCCTTTAAAATAGATATGAGCAAGGCGTATGATCGCCTAGAATAACATTTTTTGGAGGAGATTCTGAAAGGTTGGGGCTTTCATGCTGAATGGGTGTCTTGGGTTATGCAATGTGTCAAGTCTATCACCTATTCTTTCAATATAAATGGGAATATTTCTGGTTACTTGAAGTCATCTAGGGGCTTGAGACAGGGGGGTCCCGTATCCCCCTATATTTTTATACTCAGTATGGAGGGGCTGTCTCATCTGGTAAACAGAGTCGAACTTGACCAAGGGATTCATAGAGTGAAAATTGCGCTTCGACGCACCGCTATAACGCACCTATTTTTTATAGATGATGTTATCATTTTCTATCAAGAAAGGATAGTGAAGTCCTCAAGGTGAAAGGGATCTTACAGACTTATTTTAGTACTAGTGGTCAACTCATTAATGTGAATAAGTCTATAGCTTTCCTTAGCAAGAACACTCCTCCAACCAATAGGAGTCACCTTGCTGGTCTTTTAGGTATTCCTAATATTGGCACTCAGGATAAATACCTAGGCCTTCTGGCGGTGGTAAAAAAGTTGAAACAGGAAACCTTCAAGGAAATCAAGGACAAGATTTGTGTTAAACTTGCGGGTTAAAAAGAATAGGTGCTTTCTATGGCCAGGAAAGAAATGCTTCTTAAACTGGTTGCTTCAATAATTCCAACCTTTGCCATGGCGTGCTTTAAATTCTCTGATGGTTTCTGTGATGGTTTCTGTGAGGATGTTAATAAGCTATTCTTAAGATTCTAGTGGGGGCAACATGGAGAGGGAAAAAAGCTTCATTGGATCTCTTAGGACAAATTGTGCCTTCTAAAAAAAGGAGGTATGGGGTTTCAAGACCTCCTAGCTTTCAATTTGGCTATGTTGGCTAGGGAAGGGTGGAAACTATTAAATGATCCTGAGTCTCTGGTTTACCAGCTTTTAAAGGGAAGTATTTTCCCAATGCTAATTTTAGGGATGCTTCTTGTAGCCATAACCCATCTTGGGCTTGGTGTAGTCTTCTTTGTGGTAGAGAGGTCCTCAGGCGGGGCTCCAGATGGAGAGTTAGTTCAGGCCCCTCTATCGGCGTGGTTTCTGATCCGTGGGTGCCTACTCGGTACCCTTTTATTCTTCTTATTCGAGCCCGAGCTCAGGTTTCGCCTTTAGTGAGTCACCTTATTGATCATCAAAGACATGTTTGGAAGGTTGATTTGTTTCATCAGTTGTTTAGCCCTCAGGATGTGTTAGCGATCTCTTCAATCCCTCTCAGTCTCTTAGGTGCGCAAGACAAGTTAATTTGGCATTTTTCGGAATTAGGGATTTACATTGTTAAATCAAGGTATCAAGCGGCTCTTTCCCTTATTAGGCCAGACCAGGGTCCTAATCCTCTTCCAAGTGGGGTGCCAAATTCCTGCTGGAATTTTATTTGGAAATTACATGTACCAAACAAGCTTGAGATGTTTATGTGAAAGTTGTGTGTGGGGTGTCTTGCAATGGGAATGAATTTAGAATGAAGGATGTCATCATCTGTTGGGAAGTGTGCCTGGTACAATAAGTATGAATTAAATCTCCACCTTTTCTTTTTGTGTCCAAAAGCAAGGACTGTATGGTTCTTGCCTTCTTTCAGTCTCAGGTCTGATGCCATTCGTGGGCAGAATGCATTTCCTTGTTGGTGATTTTTCTTTTTCCTTCCTTGTAATGAGCTTTTAGAGGAGTCCATCTCCTCTCTTTCTATTTTTGTGTTGTGGAGACTATGGAAGGCCTAAAATGTGTTTAATGGTGTTGAACATTCCAGTAAGGAGATTATTAGTAAGGCAATCGACCATTTTCAGGAGTTCTCTTTAGCCATGCCCGTAGACTCTGCACCTTCCACCTTGGAGCAGGATCTTTTTTCTTCTCCTCATCCTCATAATTGGGTTCCTTCTCCAAGTGGTATGGTAAAAATTAATTGTGATGGTGCTGTGGATTTGAGGAATTGTCAAGGCAGCCTTGGCGTTGTTGCTAGAAGCCATACTGGAGCTTTACTGTCTTGCAATGTTAAAAATCTCTTAGGTATGATGAACCCTTTACTTCTGGAGTTACTAGCAATAAGAGAGGGGGTTCAGATGGGACTTGCTTTGGGACATCCCTGTGTATTGATTGAGAGTAACTCCCTTTTGTCTGTTCAGATGTTGCAAAAAAGGACTCCTGGTCATGCTGTTTGTGTTAATATTCTCTCTGATACCTGATTGTGAGGTGGGAATTTTGTTAGCATTGATTTTGTATTTGTCCCCGGAAAGCTAAATTGGGTGGCTCATATGTTAGCCAAGAAAGTCCTTCGAGATCCCTGTTTTTGTTCTCATTTCTTGGCCCTTTTTTCGTGGATCAAAAACCTTGTTGTATCTGATGGGAACTCTGCTTTGTAATTCTGGTTCTCTATCTATGAATTCTGTCTAGCCTGGTTAAAAAAAAAAAAAAAAAAAAATCATGCCGCTAATGAGATGACTTGCGTAACGCTTTCATCTCCTTCAATATTTCTTATGTCTCTACGTCAGCATTGACACAAACAAGCACTTCAACTCCTAATCTATCAACAAGTATTAATTCATGGTCCAAGAAAATCCAAACCCAAGAAGTTTCCTCTCACATTAACATCCCCATCCACTCACCAAATTCACATGGTAGACCGTAAAGAATCAATCAACACTTCCTTTATTCTTCAAGGACCATATCAATACCTTAATCCCATAATTACGCAATTCAAATACATAAATAAATGAATTAATTAGTGTGTGTGTGTGTATATATATATATATATATGTTAAAACCTTGGGATTCAAGTTTCAAAAACCCTCTTCCATTTCCTGCTTATGACCCATTCAATCTCTTGAATTTTTATTAAAAACCAAAACCCTATAGCCAGCTAGTAGTCAACAGTCAAAAATCTATGCATAATATAAAATACTGGCCTAACTCTTCAAACCTTGTCACTATAAATACCCCAACACTCCTCCAATTAATTGTTCATATCTATCAATCTCGGCAAGTTCTTGTCTTCAACAAAAAATATCAAAAAAAAAAATCATCATGAGGGTTTTCAATATTGCTTTGGCTGCATTCTTGATACTTTCTCTACATGTTCAGCCATACCAATTAGCTCATGCTAGCAGGATATTATATGCAGAGCCATTCAACAAAGATCTTGTTCTTGAGTCTCTTCAGAGGGCACCTGTCCCTCCTTCTGATCCATCAGGCTGCACCAATATTCCTAACACTGGAGGGCCAAACTGTCCTAATGTTAATACTGTCAAGGAAATGAATGTTGCTGGTCGTGCTTTTTCCGGTTCTAGTGCTTACCCTCGTCTCACGGTTGAATTTGGAGTTGCTACCCATCCAAAATGAAGATGATTCAGAAACTTCAAGCTCATACATTAGGTGGTTACCTTGATGGAGAGAATTATGATACAGGATCAAATTACAGGTCCTGAAACATTTATTCTATTTTTTTAATTCTGTTCTTTCATTTTTTTTTATTTTTTTTTTTGCATTTATTGCAATTTGTACATTTTGTTAATGTAAGATAAAGCATTTATACAAGCAAACATGACGATTTTGTAAAATTTTCCAAGAATAAATGTTCGTTGGCTATAATGAAATAAACATCCTTAATTATTATTTCCCTTCAAAACTTGAAAGAGTATGGCTTGGCATCAGATGTTCTGTGCCATCTGTGATCGCTCATCAATGTTCTTGAAGTCAGACAAGTAGACATTTCCTTTCATGTAATTTCTATGTATACAAAAGAAGAAGAGTTATGGGTTTGTGGCATCCAGCCAGACAAATTGCATTCCATGGTGCTTTCTTGGAAGTGGATGCTGATGAAAGACCGCTACTTGTTTAGAATTAGATTAGCTGAAAAATTAAAAATTGCGTGTTGAAATTGGAAAAGAATTGCAACAGACGGCTTCAAATTCAGCATGCGAGCTTTTCTTTGACCCTTGCGAAGTCAAACCCATATCAAAATAATTCAAAGTATAGGGTTGGATTATACTTAATAATTAATTTTCTGTTGGGTGAGACATCCTTGCACTTTTATGTGCATTTGATTATGAGTTACTGAATATTGGTATCAGAATTCAAACCCTGTCTTGTTAATCATTAAATGAAAAATTCCCTGAAAATTTGTGAGACATGCAATGCTACGCCTTCTATTATTCTTTCCATTTCCTCAAATATGAATAATACCTATGAAGTAGAATCTGTTTGTTTTGTTTCTAAACTTTTTCATTACCTTTCATTTATTTATTTTAAGGAGAAATATATGAATATTTCACTCATTACAAGTATGTTTTGATTTAAAAATAAAAATACAAAAATCATATACTAATAGTATTAAAATATAAAATTACCTGAATCTTAATAATGTATTTCAATTATATTGACTGAGCATTAGAATTTTTAACCTAGAAATATGTTTCCATTCAGTGATTATTTAATATTTTCAAAAGAGTTCTATATATTCTGCCACTTGAATATTAATAATAAATTTATCACTATAGTAAATTAACAAATATAGAGAAATATATTTTATTCAATGGTGTCTCAATAGAAAGGGCAAAAAAAAAAAAAAAAAAAAGACAATTTGGATGTCTATGGTACCAACATTTAAGTTGCTTATACTAGTAAGAATCTAATACTTATGTGGAGAGTGACTAAGCAATGACAAAAAAATGTTTATCTAAAACATTTAACTAATTAATATAATATAAATATTGTGGGCTTTGATTGCAATTAGGGTGACAGAATGGCAATAAGGACCGTACACCAGAGAAGATTAAGAAATAGTATGGAATATGTCACAGTTGAATTACATCCTTTGACATAGTGATTTGCATTTAATTATAATAAAGAGAAAATAATATATAATACTTTTTCTCTTAGGGTCGTCTTGTGCACAAAAGAATTTCTTTTTTCTCTTTTTCAGATCTTTTAAAATTTTAATTTTATTTTAAGCAAAAGTTAGCATCCATTAGAATAATATGATATTATTATAATTTCATGAAAAAAATTTAAGATAATTTCTAAATAATTAATTATAAAAAATAAAAATTTCAACTTGAAAGATTGAATTGAACTCAATGAGGAATGGTAGCTATTATTTAATTTTTAAATCTTTTTGCACTATGTTTGGGAAACAAGTAAGATGGAGAAAAAAAATAAAAAGAAAAAGTGAAAGAAATGAATAGAAAATAAGAAATTATCTCTTTCTTTTTATGTTTGAAAATAAAATAAATTTTCTAAAATTGAAATTATTATTTTACCCTTTATTTTTCAACATATATTTGTTCTCCATTTTTTCTCTCCAAAAGTGAGGGGATTAGTTTTGATGACCCTAGAAAAAATTTTATTATTCATAATCTCTTCTCCATCTTTTCTATGCAATTATCAAATAAGGAAAAGATTTATTTTCTCACCTCTTTTCATTACGTTCTTTTCTTTTCCCTAATCTTTCCATTCTTTTCAAACATAAGCGTAAGGTTGATCTTGATACTATATATCATTTGATAAGTTTTGCATATAATTTAATATTGGACTATCAATCAAAAATCAAATCAAATAACACAAATAAAATAAATTCATTTAAAAAGAAATGAAAAATAAGAACACATAAGTACATCGACGTAAAAGAGATAAATCAAATTTCAAGATCATTAAGATAGATACATCAGAATAAAAGTCAAAATTATGCAAAAAAAAAAATTCTCAGTATTATTGAAACATACATAATTTAAAATTAGAAAAAGGTAAATTTAAGTATTATTGAAATATAGAAAACTTAAAATAAACAAAATGAAAAATAAGATCAATACCAGCTATACAAAATGACCAATAATAATTCTTAAGAAAAGAAGAAGGAGAAAGATCAAAATGGAAATTTATAAGCCAAAATTTTATTATGAAAAGTATTACTTTTTACCAAACTAGAATAATAAATAGATCAAACTTCAAATCGAAAGTTCGTTTAATGTTTCAGAGTAAGTTTTCTTCTTGCAATTGATTTTTTTTTTCCAATAATTAAACATTCAAAAAATAAAAATTTCTCATCGAAACAGTATTATTAGTGAATAGTTATAACTGGTGGACCTAAGTTAATTTTTAATTCATGTAATAATTATTTCAAAATTTATATATAATGCATATAAAGAAAGCATTAGAAATGATCTTCATTACCAATTAGCACGTGAAATTTTAATTCGCAAGAGAAATGTGGGACTTTGAATTGAGCAAGCTTGTATTTTTGACTTGTCATTAGTCAAACAAACACAAAAAAACATGAGAAAAAAAAAAAGAAGAAGAAATATTTGCATCAAAAAGTATCAGCAATAGTAACGAACTCTGATCAGATTATGATTAAGGGTTATATATTATATATAAAAGCCTTATAAATCTTTAAAAAAAAAGAAGGGTTATATCATTGTTGTTGTTTTATCCGATTGATTTAGGTTATAATAACAATATTACCAGTGATTCGTAATGCACATGAAAGTGTTAATTCAAATCCCATTATTATGACTTATGAGAAAGATAGGGCTGTCTTTTATATAGCACATTTAGAAAATTATTACATGATACTCATTCAATATAATTAAAACATGTTAGCCTTAGAATAGTAAATTATTATAAATGGATAAATTAATAATCACTCATTTATTTTAAGAAATAATTGTTATGCGCACTTAGAACATATTTGGTACACCAACAAATAGAATGAGAATAGAATTTTTACTCTTTTTTCATATTTGATGTCTTAATTTACTTTAAAAATTTAAGGATAACATTTCAAAATTATTAAAATGAATTATTATTCTTAAAATTTTATTATCTGAATTGATTTATTTGCTTATAAATCATAAATTATTATGACATATATATATATATATATATATATATATATATATATATATATATATATATATATATATATATATATATATATATATTTATTTTTATTTTTTTTTTTTTATATAAAAAAAGT
>CATIWR010040713.1:0-20543 GCA_949677035.1 Omphalea diandra | reverse complement strand
TTCAATGGAATGAAATGTTGTTTAATGTGATGATATTGTGGTATACATAGATGAAAGATTGTTATATTCTTGATTTATTTATTTTCATGAGATGTTGATAAATTATGACTGGGGAATGAGAGTATGTGGTGATATGAGCTTTCAAAGTTACTGGTGTTATTATTAGTCATTATATTGCTGAAATTTTGTTGGATTTATAGTTGATTGGTTGAAAAGCTAATACTTTATGTTGTTGGTAAGTAAAACCATTCGATAGTCTGTGTGGCGATAATATTTGATAGCTTGTGTAGCGATAATATTTGATAGTCTGTGTGGCGATAACATGTAATAACCTATGTGACAATAATATTTGATAGTCTGTGTGGTAGTAACATTCGATAGTCTGTGTGGTAGTAACATTCGATAGTCTGTGTGGCAATGAGATCTATAGCCTATGTGACAATCATATTTCTAGCCTATGTGGCAACTAAAATTGAAAGTCTTTGTGACAGTTATATCTATAGCCTATGTGGCAAAAATTTATGATAGCATGTGTGGTAATAACCTTTGACAGCTTATATGATATTTAAGAGTAAAAACTGTTTATTTCGTACATGGATGTGATGATGAATTATTAATAATTAAATGTTTGATATGTTATTTGAGATTGAAGTATCGTTATGCATTTACTTGCTGAGTATGCAAACTTACTATTTTGCATAAAATTTTATTTCAGGAAGAGTAAACTAAATACTGTGTCCAGTTATATTTCGAGGTTGCTGTCTATCAGTTTAAAAGAGGTTGAACCAGTATGCAGTCTATTAGTATTCCAGCTGGTTTAGTCATGTATACTTTGTTGTAAATAGTTATTATGTTATGAACAAGAGATATTGTGTGAAAAATAAATATAATAAATAAATAATAATTGAATTAAGGTCTTTTAACAATAATGAATAGATTTATAGCAGTTTAATAATGATTTAAATGGGATGTTACATTTTGAATAATACTACTATTTGCATCAATTATTTTCTTTATTTATTTTGAATGGAAAAGTATAATATGGAATCGCAATAAAGAAAAAAAAAATTGAGCATGCACCAAAATTATCACTGTAACAGTTAAAATAATCATTTTCTTTCGGTTTTAGATTTATCTTTTTAGCTAAACTCTTCTTTATTTAGTGTAAAATTGAACCGTTATGTGAAAATAGGAATGATTTGTAGACAAATGATTTTACACCACTTTTTATCCCTTTTTTCATAAAAGATTAAATGCTTATTAGATTTTTGTAAAAAAATTATTATTACACGTTGACTAAGTATTGTTTGATAAAATTGAAAATATGTTAAAAATTAAGTGTTAAATAATTTTAATATTAAAAATTTAAGATTTTAATAATTTAGAATTAAAATTTTTAAAACTGAATGATTATTGAATAAATATCAAATTCTAAAAAAAATAATAGATAATTTTAAAATAAGATAATTATATATTTTACGACAACAAATTATCATATAATTTGATTTTTTAAAATTTATTGCAACAAATTATCATATTTTTGTCAATAAAAAAAGATTGTGACAATGAATAAATATATCAAAATAATATTTTTTTCTATTATTTAATTTATTAAATAAAAAATTTATACTTATTAGATTAAGTGATTTTTTAAAATTAAGCATTTAATAAAATAATTTATCAAATACACTTAAAATATTATAAATTAAAAAAATATTATCAAATAAATTTGAAAAAAATAAGTATCGAATATTTTGTTAAGGGTGTAATATAATTATAAAACAATCCCTTAGTCCAATAGCACGTCACATACAACAATATGCACATCTCTTAACTTTGGCATAAAGACGATTCAAGACTCCTCCTCCCATATTAACCGTCATATAGACCAAAAAGAAAGGGAGGAGGCTCGTTTTCCAATAGATCAGTGTTTTTAGAATTCAACCAGATAACTTGATAAAATCATGAATTGATCAATGATTTAATTTTGTTTAATGTGTGATCCATTAAATTTAGTTCAATGGTGAAATTGCTTCTCTAAAATTGGTCAAAATCGAAAAAATTGTTTAAGTCCAAAAAAATCGCTCAAAACTCAAATTGCATCAAATCAGTTTAACTTAAAATTATATTATTTTTTGTTAAAAAATTATATTATTTTACTCAAAATTTAAGTCTAACTTAAAATTATATTATTTTTTGTTAAAAAATTATATTATTTTACTCAAAATTTAAAATTTAAAGTAGTTTTCATTATTTTATTATAATATATATAATTTTTTAATAATTTAAGTATTATTTATTATTTTTTCAAAAAAACATTTTATTAAATTAAATTAATTTAACTTATTAAGCTGAGAACTAATCAATTGACTAGTTCAATATTTTATATAATTTTAAAAATATTCCAACAAACCAAATAAAACATAATGTGGTCTGGTTGCTTTGCTTTTCTGACGGGTAATTCACATGCTTTTATAGTCGAACTCCGGCTGCGTCGAATCATTGTATGGAAGTTTCTTCAATTAGACTGGAACTCTATGAACATGTTATTTTTCTTTTTAAAAATAAGAATTCAGAAGATTAAAATGTTTTACTATTTTTGAATTTTATTTATTAAATTTATTTGTTTACTTATAAATATAAAGTTATCATATACCTAAGTAATTATACAAATTTTATTTTTTGTGTATTGAAATAATCAAATAAAACAACACTTTAAAAATAAAAATTTTATTTTTTATTTTTTTAATATCACCACTTATATATATGTGGTGAATTTTCTATAGTAGTGTTCGATGAATGTTTCATAGAAAATTCATATTGGATGAACCATACAATAATGTTATAATTAATAAAGTATCTAGATACTATATTTTCAGTATATATAATTATTCATCATTTTAAATAATGTTTATCTTGAGAAAATTATCTAAAGTAATATTAAAAATTATCACAAGTAATTAATAAATTATATGTACAATTTAAAATTATATTTAATAGCATTATGATGTAATAGCATATACATCATCTAAAGTTCAACTAATTTTTATATTTATTTTATTTATTTTTACATTTGCAATTTTTTTTCAAAAATTTTAATGGAAATTATATTAAGCAATAGTATTTTTAATTTTAAAACATGTAATATTAATATTATTTACTTATTTTATATGTTTTATTTACTTTTATATTTATATAATTAATTTTTATATTATTAATATAAAAAATCTTCAAACACAATCTAGAAGCCATATTATCGTTTAAGTAGCTGCTAAAAGTACATATCATATCTGATGCAAAGCTGGATGTGATCGCACAGGACTTAATGGAGCCATCGGATAAAAGATTTAGGAGTATAACTGTAATTTGGCCAATTTTGGTAGCTTTGATGTTTTATTTTTAGCCTTTTGAATTGATTTTTTAATAAAAACAGCTAACAAATCTTTTGGCAATGACGTGCAATAGTTTTTGGTCAAAATCCATATTTTAGACCCTTAAATGAACCATTTATGTTATTTGTTTAGCATTTGAATTTTTTGGTTGTATGAGTATTTTCTTTATATATGGTATGCAATAGGGATTAAAAAAAAAATAGTTTTACAAATCAATAAAAAAATTTTTGAGAATTTTTCTTTTTATTTTTAAATTTTTGAATTTTTAAATTTTAATAATCTTAATATCTATTTATCTAGCAATATATAAATTAATAGATTAATAACAAAAAATTAATTTTTACACGTGCTTTATAAAATTTTCGTTACATCAAAGATGGGCTCTTGGTAGTGACAAACCAATATAGAAATAAGCGAATGGCACGTAGTAGGCCATAGGCTATCCGAGTTGCCAAATTCCAATTACAACAACACGTGGCCCATGAGTAGCCCAAATGTCTAAAAGAAGTGAGCATTCGAACTCTCTCCTCCCTCCTGTAGTTGGAATATTTAACCACTTCTTTTAAGATTTAATATAGGTAAAAAAAAAATTACAACAACACAGCACAGGCTACTTCCCCCCCACCCCACATCCAATCAAATCCAAAATATATTTTTTTCGAAACCATAAAATCCAAAATATTAAGTAAAATGGAAAAAATCAATATGAGTTTCAGAATTTATCAAATTGGTCCCCATAGAAGATAAATTACTACGTTCTGATTGGTCAAAAGTAGTTCAACTTCAGGGTTGTTGGTGGTCCATTTTCTCGACACTTTATGGTCCATTGATGATAATATTCATAAATATTTCAATTTGTAGTTACAGTACTTGGCGTACGTCTACATTAATCAATCTCTACTAAAATACGTGTTATCTAGCAGTAAATTTGGTGCACCCTAGCTACCACATGAGCCATATACTGATCGGTTACAGATCAATCTAGAAATAATAATACTAAAGAAGAAGCACTTGCCCATATTGCAAAAGTTATAGTATATATATTATATATATTTTGATAGGCTCACAGCAACCAACTTATACGCAGGTTGCATGGGCTCGCAATGATTACGAGATCATGTAGCCGTAGTAGATATTTTGGATTTTAGATATATCGCACATTCCCAAGGCATCTGGATCTGCTCCTTAAATTAGACAATAACAAACTTTTCTTCATAATTTATTTTTAAAAGTCGGAATTGGTTCAATAATTCCGAGTCTCAAACTCACGCATAGATATGAGTTGTATTCCAATCATCCATGAGTTGTATTCCAATCATCCAGAACGGTTAGCAAAAATTTTGTACATTGATGCGTATGGGCTTTTTTAATTTAAACAGTTTTGTGCTCTTCGACGGTCATTTATAATTTTCTATTTTCTCACTTCACTTATAATATGCTACTCAAACCACCACTGCATGGTTTTTTTTTTTTCTTTTAATATTGAGTTTTATTTAATGTACTTTTTAGATTAATTTAAATAAAATTATTTACATGAATTTGTAATCTTATAGTTATATATAGATATCGAATATTATGACCCCATGGTACCTAGTAACAATTAGTTAAACCTATGATCTTCATGCATGTATATATATTAATTTCTTCTTTTATTTTGGTAGAAAGAGAGTCTGAGAAATCTTTTTTTTTTTTTTTCCTTTTTTAACTAATGAAATCCAATCTTTGGTTAAGTAAATATCGAATATCAAGTTTGCTTGAACCTAAAATATGAATCTTGATTCAACCTACACTCTTATTGTGTCATTGCACTCTTCTCCCATCAATGAAAATTTGGTAAAGATAATTTAATTGACCAATATCCACCACGCTAAAAATGCCAATGCAAGGCATTTTATATTTTTTTTTAATAGTTCTTTAGACATTTTATCTAACATCCAGGAAAAGTAAACAAATTATATAATAACCTTGAAACCCTAAAAATAATTTTTCTTCTCTCACAAATATATATTCACATTTTATATTTATTTTTTCTGTAAAGAGAACACTATTTTTAAATATTTTTAAATTATTAAATAATTTCCTGAAAAAATGAAGGTCGTACAACATATTTATTTTATTTAACATATGGGAAGAGAGAAGACAAAGAACTAACTTAAAAGATCGAATCAAAACTAAGTTGAACGAGTTAATCAATGACCCGTTTGCCATCAAATTATTTAGTAAAATTATTGTGAGAGAGATTGATTATTTTTATAACATTTATAAATTTTGTTTGGAGGCAAAAAATAAATAAATTTATACGGTTTAGTAAACATTAGCAATGGGGATTGATATATGCTCGCTAAAAATAATATCAATTTTGCATTTTCATAGAATTTTTTAAATATAAATAGAAAAAAGATATAAAATTTTAAAGTTTTATTTATTTGAAAGAAGTCAGTTAAAAAAGCATAGAACTTTCATATAAATGACGTAAATTGTCTTGTTTGGTTATAAGGAAAAGAAGAGTAAAAAAAAAAAAATGTTGCATTTTCTTTCATTATTTAGTTTCTTTTTTAGTAATAAAGCAACTTGTTAAGAGAGGTGAGTAGGTTGAACTTTTTGAATTGATATAAAAAAATAATGTAATTAATTTGTTATTGATCGAAATACAAGAGCAAATATTATTATTGAATATTTCGTCTGTTAGATTTTATTAAAATAAGTACCTTATAGTACTTTTATTCAAAGAAAACAATAATTAGCACTTAATAAAAAATTAACATTAGAATAACAATAAGGTGTATAAAAAAAAAAAAAATACCGTATAGCATCTTCCTTAAGGAATTGGTATATGAATCAAACACAATTAATTAAGAAAGCAATTCCATATCTTTGGGGGAAAAAAATGTCAACCAAACATAAAATATATAATTTTTTAAAAATAACTATTCTGAAAATATAACTTTCTTGTAAATAATTTCTTAAAAAATAAACTATGATGAACCAAACAAAGCCTAAGAAGGCACATGATCTAGAGCAGTGCAGCTCAAGCACATTATCCCTGAAACAGTAAACAAGGAAACATGGAATAAGAAAGGAAGTTTCTCCATTATTCCAGATGCCAGCTTCTTGGCGGGAAGCGACTAATGTATTTAAATTAGATCAATTAATTAACCTTTATTAAGTTTGAAACTGATGGCTGAATTGAATTGAAAAGAAGAAATGAAAAGGGAAATTGAAGTGGGTCCGTACGCAAAGTACGGATGAATAGATAGGATGATAGGGGGCGACCAAGATTTCGACCCAACTGAAGAACGGAACTAATATTATTTAATCGATTTGATTTTATTTTTAATATAAATAAGTTCGGTTTAGTTTTAATTTTAAAAAAACTTTTAATTTTCACTTGATTTTCATATAAAAACTTGAATAAATCAAAGTTTATTAATAAATCAAATTGATTTTAATGAAACTAATTTAAAATATATGTAAACTAATCAAATTGAATTGATATTTCTATAAATTCAGTTCAATTTGATTTATAAGTATATAAAATTTGGTTAAATTGATTTAGTTTATTTAATTTTGTAAAAAGTTTCAATTCAATTCAAATTTTAAAATATAAAATTTTGATTAAAAATCGAATAGAACAAACCAAACCCACTAAATGCTCACAACAGAAGAAAATGTGCAAAATTATGCCAAAACATGATTTAGACCAAAAAAAAAAAAGAAAAAGAAAAAAAAGATGAAATGAAATGAAATGACAACAAATATGAAAACAAAAGGAAAAGACAAGAAAACACACAAGAAAGGTTTAGACGTGAGGAGAAAATGGCAAAGAAATCGATTTTTGATGCATGAGACAAATGTGGTGAAAACTCTCTTCTGTTTAACATAAACTAACAAATCAATTTTACTCATCAAACATGCTTTGCTGCCTTGTTTATACAAACAACTGTCGTGCCCACGTGGACTTTAAGACACGACAACCCCGTTTTTTGCTTTTACCTGTTAATTTGTTTCTTAGCTAAATAATAAAAATATAAAATAAACTCATTACAAATACTATTAAAATTTCTTCTTATATTGCTAGAATACAAAATAACTTTTAATATAAAAGTTTCATAAAAATAGAAGGAAAGGTGATCATAGTATTAATCTCTTCTATGCATGTAAAATTTCCTCTCTGCATAATAAAAAAATAAATATAGTTTATGTATGTGTGATAGTTATGAAATACATACATAAGTAAATAATTCAAAAACAAATGCTTATTATTGAATGAATTTATATTGATATAAATGTGAGATTTTAACGCTCTAATATATAGATCTAAATGAGAGATTTTAAAAGTTTGATATATAGATATAAATATGAGATTTTAAAGCTCTAAAAAAACATTCTAATATCATTAATCTAAATATTTTATTTAAAAGTAATTCATTTAGTCGTTAATTAGCTTGTTTTTCACGTATACGTCCAGGTTTGTTGTGATGCTCTGATATGGTCGAAAAGTGGGATTTCAGATTTGTCACTATTATAGAGTTTATTAAAATATTATTATTATTTCGGTCGAGTCAAATGCTTCCGTTTGAAATGCCATTGTTTGCGACCCATAATAAATGGCTAGCTTCCTTCCTCGTCACCAAGCGACAACTTTCTTCTCCGTCCTGCAATCCAATTTCTAGCAGCAATTAGATGCTAACTGCAAAAAAAAAAAAAAAAAATGTACCTTTTTTCAATAAAATATTATTTAATTGGAGATTGTAAAGTAATCCCTGTTGTTTAAACGAACGAGAGAATAGGCTTTATATGTTGGGGAAATTCTTTACATAAAATTCTCAGTTGATTTTTGTTTAAACAAATGAGTTCTACAAGATAATTTAATGAATTCAGTTACATGTAGGAGAATAAACTCTCACTCTCTCCTAATTTCTCTATTAACTCTAACTCATTAACATTTTACAAATCGTTATATAAGCATCTAATAATTGTGCACTGGGGGAAAAAAAGTTGGAGAATCCTGTCACTTGAAAACTCTTGACTACATTCTCTATATGACGGTCATTATACTCTCCTCCTTATACAAAGTGGAGCTTCAGTAGTATATTTTTATTGTTTTTAGCACTTGTATTTTTCAAAATTATTCAGTATTTTAAAAAAATCTCAATTATTAATTAAATTAATTCAATGATAAAAATTTTTAAAATAATTTTTAATAACAAAAATATATTTTTATAACAATTAAAAATACAAAAATTAAACTCAAAAGTAATTAAATTAATTAATAATCCAATTTATCAATTCAATTGTCCAATCAACGAATCGGATCTACTTTTTGAACATTTGCTAAGCTCTACTTTTTCCCTGTCCCAAAATCATTAAGGTTTGTCTCACGATATAATTCTTCTTCCTAGTAAGTTTCTTTTTTTTTTAAAAAAAAAAACAAAGAATAGGATCTCTCTCTCTCTCTCCCTCCTGTGTCATCAAAAATCACATTTTCTTTCTTCATTTAATTAGCGCTGTCTCTCACTCATTAGCTCTACGCTTTCTCTGTCTTACCCTTCTCTGCATTAAAACCTCCAGCCAACATTTTCCCTTCCATCCATGCTGTTTTAGCCCTATAAAAACCCCTCTCTGGATGCAACAATCATCTCAATTCGATTTCAAATATAATTTCCCGTTTCACCTCTTCCTCCCCACAAGCATTACTTGACAAAATGAGGCTGTTATCTCTAAGACCAGCACTACCATGCACACTCACCTCCACACCCTCAGCACACTGTTGTACCCTCACTCAACTTATTAGACTCAACAGCAAGCCATCTTTAGAGACCAGATCTCTTAAAGAATTGGAACATCTGCTTGTTGACCCGCTGCTCGATTCCAACTCCTCCTCGGTATCATATCGACCAGTTAATCGGCTAGGCAACCGATGGATGGAATACCAAGGTATCCAAAACTGGGAAGGTATGTTGGACCCTCTTGATGATAATTTACGTCAAGAGATTCTTCGATATGGGAATTTTGTCAAAGCTGCATACGAGTGTTATGACTTTGACTCTTCATCCCCCACCTACGCCACCTGCCGCTTCCCGAAAAACAAGTTGCTTGAGCGATCGGGTTTGCCTCATACCGGTTATCGCCCAACCAAACATCTTCGTGCCACCTGTGGCATCCAACTGCCTCACTGGATCCAAAAAGCGCCTATTTGGAAGGCAACTCGGTCCAGTTGGATTGGCTACGTAGCAGTGTGTCAAGACAAGACGGAGATTACTAGGCTAGGACGAAGGGACGTGGTCATTGCTCTTAGGGGTACTGCCACTTCTCTCGAGTGGATCGAAAACGTACGCGCCACCCTCACTCATTTGCCCAATAATGCTGAAGCCACGTGCGCGCCTATGGTAGAAAGTGGGTTCTTGAGCCTGTACACTTCTAGGCCCGAAATGGGCCCAAGCCTACAGGATATGGTCCATGAAGAGATCAGAAGGCTTCTTCAATCCTATGGAGATGAGCCACTTAGCTTGACAATTACAGGCCATAGTCTCGGAGCTGCGCTCGCTATTCTCACTGCCTACGACATCAAAACCACGTTCAAACACGCACCGCTCGTCACCGTAATCTCCTTCGGCGGTCCGCGCGTGGGCAACCGAAGCTTCCGAAAACAACTGGAAAAACAAGGAACGAAAGTGTTGCGAATAGTGAATTCTGATGATCTAATAACAAAAGTACCTGGCTTTGTCATCGACGAGGACAATGGCGAGGCAACCAACAGGGACGTGAACGTTGCAGGCCTCCCTTCTTGGATCCAGAAACGCGTAGAGGAGATGCAGTGGCTATATGCCGACGTGGGAAGAGAGCTGAGAGTGAGCAGCAAGAATTCTCCTTACATAAAAAGCGTTAACGTTGCCACCTGTCACGACTTGAAGACATATCTGCACTTGGTGAACGGATTCGTGAGCTCTTCTTGTCCCTTTAGAGCTACGGCCAAGAGTTTTCTAAGCAACCACAGTAAATAAAAAATATTAGTAAGTTTTAAAAAAGAAAGAAAGAATGAACTAATTAGTAATCATTATAAGTAGGGTTTGGGATTAGCAAGAAATACAACGTAGAAAATAACAAATGGGAGTACTAAATATTTTTTTAATTTTTCTTTATTATGATCAACTGTGGCATGAATGCGAGCGATGTCATGCCATGTATTGTCATAATAGAGAGAAAAAAAAAAAAAAAGTATGTAGCACTCTTAAATCAGAAATGGGTGACTTTACAATAGAAACTGCTTCTGTGTACATATAGACGGCAATGTCATTCTTTTCTTTAAAAGAAAAAAATAATAATAACACAAGTCCATAGCCACATTTTGATATTTCTGTTGCAATGGTCGAGTAAGATGCGCCGTGGACGATTTTGGCAGCGTGAATTTTGGCATTAATTTAAAAACAATAACTATATGGTCTATATATCAACAAGTATTTCTCCTGGGTTGAAATTAACTAATTTATGTAAGTAGTATTTATTACCTGCTTGGTATTCTGGCGCCAACCAGGTACGTTACGGCACTGCGCAAGAAATTAAGCCGCCGTCCACACCAAACCTACACTAGCATCATTTTAACTTCAACCAAACCTATAAAGATATTTATAGTTTAATACTTTAGCTTCGTTTATTTTATAAAAAAATTATTTATTTATAAAAATTATATTTTTGTTGTTTAAATATTCAAAAAAATATTGTTTTTTAATTTATAAAACCTATAATAAAATTTATATTATAAATAATTTATTTTTATAGAATTTATTATATAATATAAAATATATTAAAAATAAAAAAATTATGTGTGTGGTTGTTGAAGATATGGATATCAATGAATAAAGATAATTAGTGATAATAATTGTACTAATAAATAAATGTGTATATGATTTATTTTTCATTTAGATAAGTTTATCAAAATTTAAAAAATAGTTTTCTCCTTAAAAAATCATTTTTAAAATAACTTGTTTTTCATTGATTAGAAAAATATTTTCTATTAATCAATTTTCTTGAACGTATCAGTCATCAAATAATGTAAAAAAATATTTTTCAAAAAAAATAATTTTTGTCGAATAAATGGAACCTTCATTTTCAATATTCTATGATATATATGATGTTGGCATTTATCCTAAAGCACACATTTTGCATTCACTCATAATTAGTAACAAAGCCACTTGATATTTAATGGGATTCTACTCAATTTTAATTAATTTTAAAAAAATCTGTGAAAATTTCTAGAAATGAAATAATTAAACCCAATAAAATTCATTTATATGACCCTATGAATAATTATTTTAAAATTTAACCTAACGAAATTTTTAATTTTGACTCATTAATAAATATTTTTGAGACTTAATTTGCTAAAAATTTGCCATTGCAATAATTGCTCTTATATTTTCACCTAATAAAGTTTAGACATTTGAAAATATAAATTTATAAGTAATTAGATATTTTTCTTATTTTATTGTAATTATATCAATTAAAGTGCATATTTAGTTTATAGAAATATATAATCAATTGAAAATTAAATTTAATAAAAATATTTATTTTTCTAGAAAAATTATAAAGAATTCTTCAAGCAAAAAAATTATTATTCGCATTATTAATTCGGTGAGAAATTACATATCAATAAAGTATTCATTTCTAAATTATATATAAAAAATTTAAATGAATTTCTGTTGTGACCTACTTATAACATTTTCTTGTGTACTCTTAATTAAAAAAATTAAAATTTTATAACACTATTCTAAAATTTTATAACATTTTCTTGTGTATATATTGACTCCACTAACTAAAAATTTTAACACCAACACTATTCGGAAATATAAGAAATACACACACATATATAATTCTAATAAACTATTACTTGACGTGTATTAAATAATTGTTCATAATACAACTATGTATCATTATTTTACATTATGTCATAAAAAATTATTATACAAAAATTTTAAATAAAAAATTTAAAAAATTAATTGACATATACAAAATCTTATAAATAGCAAATTAAAAACTCTAAAAATAAAAAACTAAATAGAAAGTTAAGATCATATAAAAAAACTTTTGAATAGAAAATTTTAAATCTAAAAAGAAAAATACTAAACAACTTCTAATTAGAAAATTGAAAAATCTAAAAAGTAAAAATTTTAAAAAGAAAATCATGATTTAACTTAATTTCATTGATTATTCAAAATTTTAAATATAATAGAGCTAGCAACAGTATAATAGATTGTTAGAAATTATTTCATTCAAATTAACAAATTTTCTTTAAAATGGTATCATACATGATTGAAATATAAATTAATAGATAATCTTTTATTACAACTACTTCATATATGTATATATAATTTATAATTATTTATTAAATATTTAATTATGAAGTACTTAATATTATTTATTTAATTGATTGTTAGAAATTATTTCATTTAAATTCAATAATTTGTTTGAAATTGGGTCACCTAAGATGAAATATATAATTAATAGACAATCATTTGTTGCAATTGCCTTGATACATAATTATAAATTTTAAAATGATATTATATTATTTATTTGATGAAATTTTTTAAAAAATAATAATTAATTAATTAAAATATTTTAAATTTATTATTATAATCATAAAAATCTAACATGCAGATTTATTATTAGTATACTTTTTTTAGTAAATGAAATACATTAGTCATGATGAGTGATAATATTTGATAAGTTAAGAAAACATCCATTTAATTTATTAAATGGTTTGAATCCGATTGATCTTAAAACATATTTGATGTAATAAAAATAAAATAATAAAGAAATAAGATTCTCACTTTATTTTCATATTTAATATTTTGAAATTTGAAAATACAATTTTAAAAAGATTAAGATATTTTTCTATTTTGAAATTTTATTGTCCAAATTGATTTATTTTTTATAAAATATACAAATAATTATATATAAAACTGATTATACAAATTTATCAATAATTAAATTATAATTAAATAAAATATTAAAGTATTTAATTTTAAAAATAAAAATTTTCATTTTTTATTTTTTTGACATAATAAAATATACATTAAAACACAATTTGAAGCTTTGCCAAAAGCCGTGGGCAATCATTTTATTGATACCTTTTCAATCATTAATTTGCTTTTCAATCTGCACAGTTTTCTTCGAAAAAGATAAAAAATGGGCTCTACTATTATATCCGTACATCTTGTACCTCGCGTTGACGGCGAATCAGTGGTGCCACTTTTAGTGCTCTGATGTGCTTTCTGGTTGCGGCGCGTAACTTTAATTTGTGTACGTTCACAAAGGAACAAGGCTATCTGTGGATCCTTTGGATTTAATTTTTAACAAAATTTAATTAATCAATTTTAAATTTATAAAAATTAAATCAAATCGAAATTTTTAAGAATCAAACTAAATCATACTCTATTCAATTTAATTGATTCAGTTTAGTTTAAACTGATTTTTTAAAAAATATATATTTAAAATTTTTAATATAAATTATATTATTTTAATTATTTGTACATATAAAACTTACTACATATTAATTAATTATATATATATAGAGAATAAATTTATTTTATTTTATTAAAAAAGTATATTATGACATTTATTTAAAAATTATATTTATGGAAAATTTTAGTTTATTTTATTATTTAATTAGGTTCGATTTTTGAAAAATCAAAATTGAACCAAATTAACTAAAATTTTTTTAAAAAAAATTAAATAAAATTGATTTTTATATTTGATCAATCTGAATTGAATTGAATAAATCAGTTCGATTTAGTTTTTCAGTTTAACCCATATAGTAAATAATTCCATTAGTCTTTCCCTTATTTGTAGGGGTGAGTACGAAACTCGAAAAATTTCAAATTGAATTTAATAACTAAATTGAACAAAATCAAAATTGAAAACTCTCGATATATACAGTAAAATATTCAAATCGGACCGAATTGAAATTTTAAATTGGACGATATCAAAAATTTTATATTATCGAACCAAGAATCGGAACAAATTGGACCGAAATTTTAAAATGACATTGATTTTTCATTTTTAAAAACTCTAAAATTTTAGTACGATCTTGAAAATTTTCAAATCCTCGAAGTGGACCAAGCCTTACTTGTTTGGATCTCCTTTCTCCTCCTATTTTTCTGAAATGTTTATACAATGCCTGCTTTTTGTGTTATTGAATTCTTTCTTTTCACAAAAAAAAAAAAAAAAAAGAATAATGTAGTTATACACAGTCATTTTACTGTTTATATATACATATAACAAATATTACTAAATCATTTCCTTTTTCTTTTCTCCCTCCACAAACTTCAGATTAAAACTCTTTGAGCTAATATCAATAAAACCTTACTAATATAACTTCCAATAGTTAGATCTATTAGTTGTTCTGCAAGATTTCTTCTTTATTTTTTGAGTTAATGTTTTTTTATTATTTTGATGAGTTTTTAAAAGAAAATATGATTTTTTCTTGATCTATTACTATATTTATAAGTTACACCAATTAAAATTTATTTTATTTTCCTTATTTTATTTATGTAAATTTGGTTTTTATTATACAAATTTAATTTTTTGGGCCGAATAACTATTTGCAGTACTTTTTTAATAAGTGTAATTTCAAAATATTGAAATTTAGATCTTATAAAATAATACTTTGAGACTAAATCAAGTACTAAATTAATTAGCTTTTGTTTTATTGTAGTAATAAAACTTAGATCAGTAGATCTAGATTTGTCTTATATATATATATATATATATATATTTCTTATTTATGTTAGTTATATGAGTCTTTTTATGAGAATTTAATTTTTTTCTACGAAAGCGTGGATACATTTTTTTTATGAGATCTTTTTAATATTTATGTTTTAAGAGTTTGTGTGCAATTGATAAATAGTTTGTTGTTATGTTTCTTTTAAAAAATTCGACAGTTGTGGTTAATATCAAATGAAACATTTATACGATCATATTGTATATTATAAAGTTTTATCAATAAGATTGAAATTTTTTATATTCCTTGATTATAATGATGAATTTTATAGATATATCACGTTGCATTAAACTTGTTATATAAATGAAAGATTTATATTTTTCTAAAAAAATAAAAATTTATATTTTTACGTAAAATATAATTATTCGTTTTATTGGAAGCGATACATTGAATACAAGCAAATCTTAACTACTAAAATATTCAATGCCCAGGGACCAGTATTAGATATATGCAATAACATAATGCAGTTTCTTTTTTTCATTATTGTAAACGATAGAAGTGTTGGACCTTTTTTTAGAGCAATGAAATTTTTTCATTTGTAAATTCTTGTATGGTATTTATAAAAAAATATTTTTATAATTTAGAATATTAATATAAAATTTAAATTTAATATAATTGATAATAACATATTGACTTATTTTTAAAATTATGATATCATACTTATTATAAAATTTCTTTAATGACTATACATTTTATTAATTATGCAGATTCACCAGATATTATGTTATAAAATTATAAGAATTGAAATTTATATGATATGATATAAGATGATATTTCACCATTAAATCAATTCATTTCAAATAATAAAACTCTAATAAAAAGAAAATAAATATTTTTACAAATAATGAAATAAAAAATAAATAAAATTTTTGATAAAACAAAATAATATTTTTTCTCTATTGTGAAAATTATGTAAAAGGTAAAAAAAGATTACCGTTTGATAAAATATATTGAGGGCAACATCAACACCCAAAAAAAAAAAACAGTGTGCAAATATGGTACTTGCAGCTCCAATATTAGTTTTAAATTATTATTTGTCATTTGTTAAATAATTATATTAAAATATAATTATGTGCGATTATTTTACACTATATTCTAAAAAATGATTATATTGAGCAAATTCTAAATAACAAATTAAAATTTTAATTGGAAAATAAATATTTTAAATAAATAATAAAAAGAACATAAAAATAAAAATATCTAAACAAAAAGTGAAGATCATGTAAAAAAAATTCTGCATATGAAATTAAAAAAATTTAAAAATAAAAATTTTAAATAATTTATAAATAGAAAATTAGAAAACTAAGTAAAAATTTTGAACATAAAATTAAAATTAAAATTAATTTTGTGATTATTCAAATTCAGAATATGCAAGGGCAAGTTTGTTGTGTAACAAGTTATCATGAATTATTTCATTTAAATTTAATAAATTTTTTCTTAAAATTATATCACACAATTTTAAAAATATAATAAATAAATGATCTTATATCATAATTACCTCACATATGCCTATATAATTTTATAATTGTTTATTAATTTTTTTAATTATAAAATAAAATAAAATATATTTAATTAATTATTGAGAATTACTTAACTTTAATTTAATAAATTTTATTTTGAAATGATTTTACATAAGATTAAAAGTATGAATCAATAAAAAATATTTTACTATAATTAACTTCATACATAATTATAAAATTTAAAATTTTATTATTTTATTTACTTAATATAAATTTTTTATAAAATAATATTAAATTATTATTATTTTAAATTATTTAAGTAATTAATTATTTTAAAAAATAAAAATATTAATTTTTAAAAATTTACTATTTATAATTATATCGTATACGTGCGGACTCGCGATTAATTAGACATTCAATTTAAAAAGGGTCTCAAAAAAATATTTACGTATGTCATCATCAAAAATCATAGTATTTGTATTTAGCAGAGGTTGCAAGATCTAAAGGGAATGAGATGCACAAGCAGCGTCAGAGATGTAATCATAGACCGTCTCCCGAGAGTGCAATGAGCCCTTCGGGAAAAGTGATATGTCCTGTAAATTGCAAAAATGGCTAACCCCGTGTGTGAGAAATTATTTAAAGAGAGAAATTAAATTAAATTTTTATGTATTTATTTTTTCTTTCACATTTGGATAAAGAATAAAAAAGAGAAAATAAATTTTATTTTCTCTTCGTGTCTGTATAAAATAGAGAATATAAATTTATTTTCTCTTTTCAACGTAGAAATATCAAAGACAAAAATATAAATTTATCAAAATTTTCTATAATTATCAAAATTTCTCTCTATTTTGGAGGAAAAATAAAAATTATTTTTCTTTTTTTGTTTTTTCTTTCATTTCTAAATAATGAAAAATTACAATCAATTCTTAGTTTCTCTCTTCTCTTATTTTACCTCATTTCAAATAAAGAGTAAATGAATTTCACGATCTCATAAATTTTTAGTGTTTTGATATATTCTTTTTTGAGAAAAAGTAATAAAAAAATTCTTAAATTAAATTTATCAACAGTTTCCATTAAGATGGGCTTAATAGCATAAACATAGAAGTATAAGAGTATAAGTATGTATCTAATATTTTATCTTTACATTTTCACTTTTTTGAAACTATATTTATATTTTAACATTATCTTAATTTTAATTATTTAAACATATATTTCACAGTGATGAGATTAAAATAAATTTAATTGATATAAAATTTTAATTGATATATATTTCACAGTGATGAGATTATATTAATTTTAATTGATATATAAAATTTTAAAATATATTTCACAGTGATGATATTATCTTAATTTTAATTGATATATATATCAAAGCGATGATATTAAAATAAATTTAATTGATATAAATTGAATTGATATAGAAATGTTCAATTAATACTATTTATAATATAAAAATTTGATAGCATAAATGCGAAAAGTTCAAAGTTTTAAAATGCATTTAACCTAAACATGGATAATGATACACCATATGTACATACATATAAAGAAACTGTTTTTATAATATAAATTGAAGGAATAACTCACGTCTTTAATTTTATGTGTTTTTATGTTAAAGCCTTTACAATTCAAAATGTAATTTTTATTTATGTTAATGATTCACATTTGATGTTTAAATTCCTTTTTTAATAGATTTGTTAGTAGTATTGATAGAAGCATTTTGAGCGATAAAATTATAGACTAAGTGATCAATTAGATTTTCGAACTTACACTGAAAGTTTCAATAAGCTCAAATTAACTATTTTATCATATTTTAGTTCAATTAGCATAAATCTGATTTAACTAAATTCTAATAATAGCAATAACTAAAGTTTGCTTTTTTCATAATCAATGATAAAAATATTAAAATCAAAACCTAAATTATGGTTGAGAGAAAATTGACCATATTTTTTTAAATAACTAAAATAATAAAAATAAAGAATCATAATTAAAATTAGTATGATAAATTTTGTTTTTTATTATTTATTTTTGATAGAGCAATATCAAATCATTTTATTTTTAATTATTTATTTTTGATAGAGCAATATCAAAAGCACACTTATATATTTTAATTAGATTGATATTTCCTTAACATCCACATCATATATCTCTATCTACTATTATTAATTAAAAATGAAAGAAAAAAAAAATCTTTGAACATTGTATACATAAAATCCCTTCTAAATATATATATATATATTTTTTCAGAGTTAAACTCCGGGAAAGAGAAATTCTACGGTTGTCATCTTCAACTTGCCCTTTTAATTATGTCAGAAACCAAAGGAAAATATGTACCATATACTATAAATATGAATGACTATTTTGCGGCTGACTTGTGCGGTCTGTGATTTTCGTGTTATCAGTGTTTTAGGTGTACCACAGATTTATTAATGTCCAGAAAATAAGTGATATCCCTTAGGAAGTGTTATAATCAAAACTATTTTGTATTCTCATGCTTTTAGATAATCCTTTTATAATAAATACTATATATTTAGTTAAAACAAAAGAAAAAGATTAACAAATTTTAAAATTATTATCCCAATTTTTATTTTTAAAATTTGTTAAAAATTAATTTAATTTTTATATTTATTGAAATTTTCTTTTTTTAAAATAAGTTTAAAAATATATTTTCAACCGCACGTATAATTATTTTTTTGAGAAAGTTGTACAATTCCTTATACAATTAAACTTTTATTAATTGGAATCGTTCAATTAATTAATACTAATATTCTTTTGAGATTGTAGACCCTATAAGCCGGCCTAAAAATTGTCTGTCTAGCTTATCCATTTACTTGTTGGGTTGCCGAATATAATCGGGGATTGTTTGGTTTAGGTTGCAGTCTGTACTACGAGTAGTAAGCAAGTAATGGTTATTTGTGATGATTAATGGATAATACTTTAATAATTAAAATTATGATTAAATTATAAAATGATAAAAAGTAATTTTTATATTTTAATTAAGTTTATATGAAATATAAATTGATATAATGATAAAATAGTAATAAATATGAGATTGATGTTAAAAAATTCAAATGCAAATTTTATATTTGAAATACAAGAAAATTTTATTTTTAATGTCTAATCATATTTTTTAAATTAAAATATTAAATACTTATGTTTACCAAATACTCATTTTTAATATTATATTTGCATAGCAATCGCTTTCAATCATTGACATGCAATGGATCCCCAATGTTAAGATATATATATATCATTACTTCTCACTTTTGCTCTCTTTCAAAACTACTTAAAATTTTCTCTTTTTTAAGGCCATGGATGATCCATGGACAATGACCTATCCCTCATTTTCCTTCATTTCCGTTTCACTTTCATGTTCATTCATTGTTGAACTATAATGGTATATATGTTTTTTCAATGAAATTTTTCTATTTTTCCTTTGAGTTTTTTTCAACAATTAGATTATAAGAGCTAAAATAATGTTTATAGATGAGATCCTTCGAATTAGAAGACCAAATCTCATGTTTTGTGCTTTTAAAGTGTTGATAGATAAATTTCAGTGGCGTCATAAGAAGATGCAGTCTAAGAAGCAGTTTACAATAAAAACAATCTGTTTTTTTAATTTTTTTGTGTTTATTTTTCTTTTGCATTATGTATGTATTCTTTTGCTTTATGTTAGTAGTTATTTTATTTTTAACCTCTTATATCGAGGCGGTTTGAAAGATTGTGGTTTTATTATCTTTTAATTTCAGATTTATTTCTGATTTGTATTGGCTTGATATGATAGTTTTTCATGTGCTAATAGATGTTTTCTTTTTTAAGGAGACATATTGTATTTTCTTACCAAGTTTGGTATTTATAATGATAATGCCATTTTTTCATATATATATATATATATATATATATATATATATATATATA
>CATIWR010040701.1:0-16697 GCA_949677035.1 Omphalea diandra | reverse complement strand
TATATATATATATATATATATATATATATATATATATTCTTAATATATATATTGTTAATATACATTAATTTTATTAAACTAATATTAAATTAACATATATTATCTTCATATGTGTGTGTGTGTGTGTGTGTGTGTGTATATATATATATATAGTATTAATTGAATATATATTACTTTCATATATTATTACTAATTTAATATTCTCTTTTAATATTGTGTATTTAATATTATATTTATATTATTTTACTTATATATTTCATATATTATATTATTATTTAATATAATTTAATATTATTACATAATATTATTTAATATTAATATTAATATTATTTAATATTATTCATATATTATATGATATATTCAAAATTATTTATATATAATTTGAGATAAATAATATAAATTATATTAATATTTATATTATAATTAAATAGCAACAAAAAACTATGACTAACGACAAATTTTTCTATCGCTAGCATGGGCATGAAATTTTTTGTCGCTAAGTCTCTCTTATAGTTAATATAGTATATATAAATTATTTTGAATATATAAAGTATTAATAATTTTATTATATTAAAATTTTATATTAAAATTATATTTTATATTAAGATTAAATATGATAATTCAATATTATATTATTAATATCTTAATATATGTATTCTTAAGATTAAATATTAATATGTTAATATATATATATATATATATATATATATATATATTAAGATTAAATATTAATATCTTTACATATATGTATATTCTTAATATATATTAATTTTATTAATTTAACCTTCATATAAATATAAATATATTTATTTTATGAATGTAATATTGGTTTAACATATATTATCTTCATATATATATATATATATATATTAATTTAAAATTAAATTTAATATTCTCTTTTATTACTATATATTTAATATTATATTTATATTATTATACTTATATATTTCATATGTTATTTATTATTTGATAACATTAATGTAATTTAATATTATTACTTTATAATATTATAACTTAATATTGTTAATATTATTAATATTGTTATTATATAATATTATATCATTTGTTCAAAATTATTTATATATAATTTATTATTATTATTGTTATTATTATTATTATTATTATTATTATTATTATTATTATTATTATTATTATTATTATTATTTATAGCAACGGAGAACTAAGACTAGCAACAAATTTTTTCATCGCTAGCTTAGCATTGGATTGTCGGTCACTAGCTTAGCAAAGGAATTTTTTGTCGCTAGTTTTAGGAACTAAATTTTTTGATGCTTTGCATCTTTTTTATTTTATTAATATATATAAATAATTTGAATGTATAATACATTAATAATTTTATTATATTGATGTTTATATTAAAATTAAATTTTACATTAAGATTAAATATTATAATTCAATATTATATTATTAATATCTTAATATATGTATTCTTTAGATTAAATATTAATATCTTTATATATATATATATATTAATGTAATATATATTATCTTTATATAGATTATTAATTTAATATTCTCTTTTAATATTATATTTATATTATTATACTTATATTTTCATATATTATATTATTATTTAATATCATTAATATAGTTTAATATTATTACTTTATTTCATTATAACTTAATATTATTTAATATTATTAGTATATTATTTTAGATTATACATTAAAAATTATTTAGATATAATTTAATATTATTAATATAAAGTTATATTAATGTTTATATCATAATTAAATACCAATTGAAAATTTTGCTAAGCTATCGACACCGAGTTTGGAATTTTGTTGTCATGTTATTATTATAAAGTTATAGCAATATTTATATCATATATCGACACATTGTTGTCACTAGCTAACGATATAAAATTTCATCACTAAGCTATCGGCACCGAGTTGGCTTCAACTTTGCTTCAATTTTTCCTACACATTTAGCGATGGTTTTCTAGTCCATTGCTAATTTTGGAATTTTGTCAGGAATCTATCATAATTTCATCGCTATTTTGATAGATTTTGGTAGTGATATCTACAGATGCTCACCAATCCATGGAAGGAATGCACCACTCCTTAATTGCTTTTATCTTCTGTTCATTCATCTTAATACCTTGGACACTTACCATAAGACCTAAGAAAACAACTTTGCTTATATAAAAAGATCACTTTTTATGGTTAGCAAATAACTTTTCCTTCCTTAAAACATCAAAAACTTACTTCACATGCTCTGCATGCTCATTTTAAAAATTGGAATATATAAGAATATCATCAAAATAAATAACTGTAAACTTACTTAGGTAGGCACATAAAACATGGTTCATCAATCTCATAAAAGTGGTTCGTGCATTAGTTAAAACAAAAAACATAACTAACCATTCATACAAATTATAATTGATTTTAAAAGCAGTTTTTTTAGTTATTCCCCTCTTTCATCCCAATTTGGTGATAACTAATTTTTAAAGAAATCAACCACTTTTAAAATAAATCTTAAAAAACACACTAGCACCATGAAATTCATCTAGCATATCATCAAGCATAGGAATAGGATATCTATATTTAATAGTTATTTTATTTATTGGTTTACAATCCATATTCCCTATGATCCATCGTTTTTAGGCACAAGTAAAACAAAATGGCACAAGGATTCATACTCTCACAAATTAACCTTTCTCTATTAGCTCATCTATTTGCTTTTGAAACTCTTTAGTTTCCTCAAGATTATTCCTATAGGCGGGTCTATTTAGAATTTGAGAACCTTTGATGTTCTATCCCTCCTAATAGTGGTAGTCCTTTTAGTACCTCATTGGAAAACAAGTCTTTGTACTCCTTCAACAAAGAAACAAACACACTAGGCAAAGAAATGGTTAAATCATTAAAATAAAAATAAGATAACAAAATCATAAGTGCTTGGGTTAAATAACCTTTCCTCACATCATTTTATTTTGCATAAAAGCTTTTTTTCACACTCTCTCCTTCTGCATCACCTTTCTTTTCTTTTGTGCATCCTCTATTTTCTCTTTTTTTTCCTCTAACCTCACACCTTTCATGGATTTTCTCACAAGTCTCCTTTTGTTACTAATTATTTCTTTTTCTTTCATGTGTGCACTTTCTCTCTCTCATTACTTTTTTATCTTCATAAATTTATTTTAGGGGAAAAGGAGATAATGCAATGTGCTTCTCATCCATATTAAATTCATATTGGTTAGTAAACTAATCATGTTTTTCGCTTCTATCAAATTGTCATAGATGCCCCATTAAAATATGACTAGCTTGCATAGGCACAATATCACATAAAAACATCATACTCATATTTACCCATAGAAAAGGAAACTCTTACTTGCTCTGTAACTCTAACTTTACCATAATCATTAGGTCATTGTAAGTTATAAGGTTTATGATGTTTAATTGTAGGCAAGTTTAATTTCTCAATCAAATAAGTATTAGTTGCATTTGTTTAAGTATCTTTATTAATAATCAAACAACATACCTTGCCTTAGATCCTACACGTTGTATGAAAGATGTTTTCCCTTTGTTCATCTTTAACTTTATTTTTAAGCACTTAAAGAACACCTTACAACTAGAATTTCTTTGTTGTTTACCTCATGAAGGTCCTTCTCATTGTTGCTAGCATTTATAAGTGGGGGAATCTCGAGATCATCCTTTTCTTCCTCTTCTCTTTTAAACTCGTCATTGACAATTATCATAGCCTTTTTGTTAGGACAATCTCTAGCCATGTGTCCTCACCCTCGACATTTGACGCATACTATAAAACTTATTTTGGGCTTAGTGAATTCAGTTTTATTAGGCTTCCCTCTTTCCTTGCCTCCTTTGTTGGGTTTGGCTTTGTGCTGTAAATTGAGCTTTTTAGCTCCTCTCTAATCTTTGCTCCATTTAGTTGTTGAAGAGTTGAGCTTGAAGTCCTCAATTTAAGTTGTCTCTCTACCTTTACGACCATATGGTACATGTTCTCAAGATCCTTATAAGGTTGTAATCCCACTACATTGGTAATCTCCTTGTTAAGTCTACTAAGAAAATAGGTCATGGTTTGCTCCTTTTCCTACTTTATTTAGCATGGATTAGGGTCACCTCCATCTCTTGGTAATATTCCTCCATGCTCTTAGAACCTTATGCAATATATTTTAATCTCTTTGAATATATTAAAACATATCTAATCATTATTAAATTATTAAAATTCAAAATCATATATGTAAAAATTAGGAAAAATATACTTAAAATAACTTTGGTCACCTAAATTGGGTTTCAGATCTTACAGGTTAGTAGTATAATGTATGCCATGATGTGTACAAGACCAGACATCTACTATATTGTTGGTATAGTCAACATATATTAATTGAACATATATTAGAAAGCTTTAAAGAGGATTCTGAGGTATCTAAAGGGAACTATTGATTATGCACTATGTTATCAAGGCTATACTATTGATTATGCACTATGTTATCAAGGCTATGATCTAAATTTGAAAGGTTATACTAATGCTGATTGAGGAGGAGACTTAATTGAGAAAAAGTCTACTCCTAATTTCATTTTCTTACTTCGTAATGACATTGTATCTTAGAGCAGTAAGAAATAATCATGTATAGTCCTGTCCACGATGGAAGTCGAATTTGTGGCCTTCTTTTTAGTAGTATAAGAAGTTATATGGCTTAAAAGGTTTTTGGATGATCTAGGGTCTGCTAATTCCACTGGTCTAATGTTAGTCAACTTTGATGCTCAAGTAGCTATTGCATATACTAAGGACCTAAACTTCCATTATAAAACCAAACATATAGATACTAAGTACAACTTTATCAAAGACATGGTGGCATACAAAAAAGTAAACACGAAATAAGTTTTTATGGGAGATATAATTGTAGATCCATTAACAAAGCTGGTTCTTAGAGATGTATTTGTTGAGCATACAAAATCTCAAGGAATGCATAGATGTTAATGTACTTGTACTATTAACTATTTTTCAATATTTATGAATGTTTAATTGATGCTTAAATGATAATGAGGATTATTAATATGTATGCATATGAATATTTTTTAGTACATTCTTGATTATTGTTTGGAAAAATATGTCAGGCAGATAAAAATTTGATATTCTCACATGGTAATCGCTTTTATCATTAAAGATGAGACAAATTCTAAGCTTATTATCAAAATGATAATAAAGCTCAAGCTTAAAATTTAGAATGTCATGTTAATACTGAAAAAAGTTATTATAACATGTTTTTACTATATCTATCTTTATTGCTAGATGTGAGTTTCAGTGAGTTAAACATATTAATGAGTAGATTGGTGAACTCAAGTTAGACATTGAGTGTATCTAAACTATCATCTGTATAATATTTATTTTTGAGAAAGACATATACTCTATGGAAAAGGAGAAAGATATTATAACATGTAATTCATGCCACTTATGTAATAAATATAACCATTAAGATAATAAAAACAAAAGATCTCAACTTATTATTGTGTGAGACCCTAAGGAAAGGTGACTCCTTTATACTGTACCCTCACAACTCTTATAAGTTACTCAAAATATAATTTAATATTTACCATATTAGGATATTGCTCAAGGATCATGATGATGTTATCTAATAGGACAGTCCTAGAAAAATGAGTTAAGTTAAAGTTAAGAGAATTGTGATAAGAGCAAGAACATTAGAATATCACATCAATTTATATTCATTGGTCAACCAATTACGATTTGTCTATAATTGTGAATACAAAATATAACTATAAATGAAATTGTGAGTCTTGATAGATGTGATAAAATGATATAAGGTACAACATAATATCGTTTAACCAGTCAAGAAACTATATATTCCTAACAAATGTATAACATTGAGCACTCGAAGTATGCTGGTCACACGAGTTATTTTTTAGTATGAATTATTGTAGAACAAAGAAAAAATATTATCTTAAGTTTGTTGTGCATCTTATTATGTGCGAGTGTGAGATATTAGATTTTTGGATTAGAGCTTGCTTATATTAGGAGCAAACCCATTTGAATTAAATAAATAACCAAAGGTAGTTCATCAAAATAAACTTCCTACTAAGGGAAGTTAACATACGTGAAATTGAATATCACATATAGAAAAGTTAGAGAATAAGATATTCCACATATTAAAGAACAAAAATCTCTACAATTAACATAAGGAATTTAAGTTGTGAACAACAATATTTTCTATAGTGATTTTTCCCTTTGATTGGTAATCCAAAGCTTGTACTCAATTCGTATCTGTTGCGCTATAAGTAAATATTATTGGATTTATTTGTTGTTGTAATTAATTAGGTTCAATTAATTTCTTCAAAATTAAAAACTGGCACCTCTATAATAAATTGATTCATTAAAAAGAAAATTCATCTAATATCTCTATTAAACACGAGCATTAGACTCTTCAAAAATATTTTTAACCATCCTAAAGAGCTGTAGCATTGACGGACTAAACAACTCACCTTTTATTTGAAAATGAAAAAAGGAGGAGAGGGAGAAAGAGAATGAGGTGAAAATGGTTGAAGAATAAGAATGATCTCTTATTTAAGAGAGTGGAAGAAAATGAGAAGAAGAGAGAAGTGAATGATATGAACACCCTTGGGTTCATAAATTTATTGCTCCTTATTATTTTGAAAAGAAAGAGAAGAAAATAAATTAACTATTTTCATCATTTTTTAAATAATATAAAATATAAATTCATTTATATAATAAAAGGTAAAAACATAAAGTGAACATTTAAAGATTTTTAATTATTATTTTAAATAAGAAAATATACTTTTTGCTCATTTTCTCTGCCTCTTTTTTTTTTTAATTCCTAAACAAAGTAATAGATTAAATATTTTTTTTTTCACTTTCTCCATTATTGTTTTTCTCTCCTTTCACTTTCTTCCCGTTTTTATAATCAACATTTATTATTAATTTCAGTCTCAAAATTAATTTTAAACTATAATTTGTCATTTCTCAAATAATTATATAATACAATCATGTGTCATTATTTTACATTATGTTACAAAAAATTGCTATATCAAAAAAATATTTTTAAATAGAAAATTAAAAAATTCAACTATCATAGTAAAATAATTATCAATTAAAAATTTTAATATTTAAGAAATAAAAATTCTAAATGGAAAATCAAGATCATATAAAAAATATTTTTAGTAAGAAATTAGAAAATCTAAAAAAAGAAAAATTCTAAATTATTTCTAAACAAAAAATTAGAAAAACCTAAAAAGTAAAAGAATTCTAAATAGAAAGTCAAAAAAATTATGAATAGAAAATTAGATAAATCTAAAAAATAAAAATTCTATAATATTTCTAAACAAAAAATTATAAAAACTTAAAAAGTAAAAAAATTCTAAATAAGAATTCAAGATTTAAATTAATTTTTATTGATTCTTCAAAATTTTAAATATCCAATAATAAACAATAGCACAACCGATTGCAAAAAAATTTTTCATTCAAATTTAATAATTTTTTTAAAAATTGTACTACACAAGATTAAATATATGAATTAATAAATAATCTTTTATTGCAATTATCTCACATATGTGTATATATATATATTTTATAATTATTTAATAATTTTATTTTATTATTTATTTACTTGATAATAATTTTTATAAAATAATAAATTAAATTTTCATTAGTATTTATAAATTAATTTTAATAATTTAATTAGTTATTTAATAAAAATATTAAATTTTATTATTATAATTATTGAAAAATATACTTGCTTGTTGATGAGAGACAAAGAGGACAACCTAGAGACACGGATTTTAATGGAAACCGACCCGATTATTACTTAACCCGTCAACATCGGGTCGGTTTGACTCCTAACTGCAGATTCTAGTCTAAGCCCTAGTACTGTCATCCCTGCCCTCTCTTTCACCCTGGTAATCTCTCTCTCTCATTGTCTGTTTCTCTGTATATGTTTCTGATTGTTTTTGCTACCAAAACAGATAGGAACTCTTCCTATTAAGCTGGAATTCTCCTTATTAAGCTGGACTTTCCCTTCGATATAAACTCTCCGTATTAAGCTGGACCTTCCCTTTGATATAAATGCTTTATCGCGGTAGGATTACTCGAATTCAGAAGAAAAAATAACCAAAGAAAATGATAGATGGCCTAATGTTTTATTTTCACTTTGTCTCTTAATAATTTGCTTGCCTGTTGGGAATAAGAAGAGATGCCCTCAAAGACGAAGAAGAGTTCGAAGGCAGCATCCAGGCTGTCAAATTCTGAACACTCTCCGTCTCGTTCAGATATAGAAATTAGTGAGCATGATCTCATCCTTTCCTTGGAAGAGGCATCTACTAGATTTCCTTTCATGATTGGTAAATCTTCTTTCATTGGTCGAGTCGCTGATGTTGAGCCCGAGTCTAGAGGTTGTAAAATTTGGTTTTCAGAGTCTTCCATGCTTGCTTCTTCGCTATCTCCTGGTTCCATTGTAGCGGTAAATTTCAAATTCATTTATATCATATAATTGATTATTTCTCTACAAAATTGAAATACATAATAGCGTTATTGGCATTGGTAATTTTTCATATTCATTTGTATTATATAATCATTATTTTTCTACAAAATTTGAATACATAATATTTGTGTGTGTGCTTGGTGCAATTTGTGCAAAAAAAAAAAAAAAAAAAAAATCGAAAGCAGCTTACAAGAAAAATGAATTACAGTTGAAATTGAATACCTACATTACATATGTGGAAAGACAGCTCTTTCAAGGTGGATTGGCCAATTTGGTTTGTTTTCCTCTGTATATTAACTCATTCAATTCCTCAATGACTCTGAGTTACAGTTACCATAATCATCTATGCTCAATCAGTTTATTTTTAGTAGTTACATTACTCAGAGGAGTAGTCTCTGTATTTGCATTCAATTAGGTATTTCTCTTGCATGTGGTGACTTTCTTTACCAGTTTTTAAACTTGAAGCTTTGATCCCATACACATAAAATTTCATCTCACTTTTCATTTTATACTCTAGCCTCTAGGTAAAATGTTGCGGGTAAAGTGATTTCTTTGTGGGCAGACTTTAGTATATTTATTAATCTTTAGTTTGAAAATGATGACTGCATGGACCAGTATGGCTGATTTCTAATAGTCATGCTTTCTTTCTATTTCTCTGTGACTATGTTATTTTTTCTTTATAAATTACTTTGTTATTGAGTTTGCTATTCTAATTTTGTTGCAGGTTTCTCTTGCTGCTTTAGAGTCAGAGAGAAAATTTTCAAATAACTTTCCTCTCAGCTTCATGTCATATGAATGTACTAGGCAGTTGAAGGGTGAGTCTGTGGTGGGGAACTACTTTACTTTTGCTACTGTTTATCCTTCTTGTAAGGTTTGACGATCTCTCTCTCTCTCTATCTATATATATATATATATATATATTAGTTATTATTATTATTGATGTTGTCTTGGAAGAGAGTGTTTTTACACAGATGCTAAATCTGTCCATGTTCTACATAGATATGTCTAGCATTACTTATGTATCAATGGGATGGCCAATTTAAATTTTCTGTAAGAATTTATTTTCTTTTTCGCCATGACATTGTTTTTGTTGTGGTTTTATATGTGTTAAATCATATAACTCATTACATTTGAGTTTGTATAAATCTTTTTTTTTTTTTGTCTTTTTCACTAGAAAACGGAGAGAGTGAAATAGTATATGAATGGGTGAATTTGCATATGAAAGGGCAATCGTTTACTTAATCAAATTTCAGTATTATCTGTTTGTTCATACGATTTGTTTCTTACAAAATTATACATTCTCTTTTCTTGGCATGCCTAGAAAAAGTGGTGATTGGATTTTAGTCAAAGGAAATATGAGGCTAACCTTCTCATTAATATTACAACAATGACTACAATTTTCCATTCTCTTCTAATATTTCTATCACAAAGATTAGCATCAAACTTCAGATATGAGTAAAATTAGGGTTGTTGTGGGCTACTTGATGGTTCTTAGGCCACCAGCAGCTGAAATAAGGTATTGGACAAAAATTTTCAGCAACTTTTGGGTGTTTCGAGGTGTAGCTTCTAGGTTTTTCAAAATCCAAAGTGATTTTCTAGGTCTGGCACAAACAAAGGACAGGAGAATAAACCTATGAGAGAATACAAAGTTCATACATGTCAAATGTTGTCACTTTCATTTTCATTGGAAGAAAAGCATTTCTTTTATGATGTACTCCAAATCTGAAAATAATAATGTCCACTTGATTTTAAGGGTTACAACCAAATAGAGGGAAATAATTTATTTTCTCAAAAAAATTTTTTTGTGCAATATTTTCTAGGAAACCACTGGTGCCTGGTATAACTCATACATTCACTCTAAAGCCAAAACTCAGCAAATTAAGACCCCTATCTTTAGAGCAAAGAGACATATCTTCCCCTCAAAAGCCTTTCTGTTCTTTTTCCTCCAAAAGATCCAAAAATCTATTAGAGGGATTGCACCTAGCATCTTCTTTCTTTATACAAGAATATGAAATTTATTTTGTACCAGCAACTCGTTCCCTTTTGAAGCAGAAATTCCCATAATAGAATAAGCTAGTTTTCAAAGTTGTCTAGTCTGATATGACTTCAGTAAAAATAATGCTTTGGGTTACTTATTAAACCTTAGTTCTAATTCAGTTTGGGTCAATTAGATGAATCCATTCTACAGATTAAAAGCTTTTAAATCCTCTTTTGTATTAAGATGATGCATTGACTTAATCAGGGGTGGATCCCATATGTATTGAGTGGGGTCACATGACCCCTCTCAAATTTCAAAATATCACCTAAACTTTCATGTTTTTGAAATGGCGACTCTGCTAGAAATTATAAATTGACCTCATTTTTATATCCTTCAAAATTTTTATAAGTTTCAATTATCTAACCATTAAATTTATAAAATAAAACTATCCACAATTTTAAAATCTGCTAATTCTTCTCAAATTCAAATTATGATCCATTAAAATTTCTAAGTTATATATGTGAAATTGTTTTTATGTTGTTTAAATATTCAATGTTCATTTTAATTTTTTAATATTTACTCCAAAAGTTAGGAAGCCTATTACTTTAATAAACAAAAATAAATAAATTTCAACTTAACTCAACTAGGCCAAATAATTTTTCAAGATGCAACAAAATTAAAACAACAAATAACTTTTATTTTCTATTCTTTCTAACGACAATAAAAGAAGTAATTTTACGACATATGTACACAATATACGACACAATAGAAAAGGAGAAGAGAAAAATGAGGCTTCATTTATTTTGTGAAATATAATTTTATTTATGAAAACTATTATTTGAAAATGGTACAAGAAACTACCTAAATGCGAAAATGAAAATGCTTATGAGTAGCATAAAATAGCAAAAAAGGAAGCAAATGAGAAAGTGAGTCAGGTTAGGGCATAATTTCATGAGAAATTGTATGAGAAATTAGGAACAAAAGAAGAGAAAAATGAAAGTTAAAGAAGTTTTGAGAAGAATGAAAATAGGCAAAACATATGGTCTCGATGGGATCTCTATTGAGGTGTGGAAATGACTAGAGGACGTAGGGATAACTTTTAGGGGTAGTTTGGTTAACTCATTTGTTTAACAAGATTTTGATCTCCAAAAAGACGTTGAACTAATAGTGACAAAGTATCTTAGTCCCAATCTTTAAAAACAAAGGAGATATTCAAAGTTGCTCCAACTATAGAGAGATTAAACTTATGAGCCATGCCATAAAGTTCTGAGAGAGAGTTGTGGAACATCACATTCGATGTTGCACATCTATCTCGGCAAACCAATTTGGTTTTATGTTAAGTCAATCCATCATGGAAATAATCTTTTTTAGTAGAAATTTGATGGAGAATTATAGAAAGATGATGAAATATTTGCATATGGTGTTCATTGATTTAAAGAAAGTTATGATAGAGTGCCTCGAGATGTAATTTGTAGCTTTTTTTGATATTTTAACCAAAAAATAAAAAATAATATGCTTCTCAAAAAATATAACTTAACACAACTAAGGCTTAATTCCAAATTAATTGAGGTCAACTATATAGATTCGTTTTTTTTTTTCGCTCAAGGCGATTATGCCTACATCTTCCGAATGATGTAAGACCTCTAGGTCATTTTGAATTATTCTTCGTTATATGAATTTAGGCTACCTCTTTCCTTTCTACTTATGTCTATTTAATGTGCTCTATTTTTCTAATTGGTGCATTTAAAGGCCTATGACTCGCATGTTCAAATAATCTCAGTCTTATTCCCTCAACTTATCTGTGACCGCAACACCTCCAACTTTATCTCTAATACACTCATTACGAACTCTATCTATTCTAGTATGACCACATGTTCATCTTAACATTCTCATCTACGCCATATTAATCTTAGAGACTTATTGCATTTTTATCGCCAAACACTCACTTTCATACATCATAGCGGGTATTACCGCAGTGCAATAAAATTTTCTTTTTAGCTTATGTGAAATTTTGTGATCACACAATATACCTGATGTATTTCTTTATTTTGACCATCTCACTTTAATCCAATAAACAATATTCTTCTCACAATCCTAATCTTCTTACTGGATTGAGTCTAAATATTTGAAGTGTGTGCTTTGAAGTATAGTTACTCCTTCTAATCGTACTCTCATATTGTCCCTACTACTACCCTTGTTAAACTTACAATGCATGTACTCAGTTTTAGTCCTGCTTATTTTAAAACCCTTTGCTTTTAGTGTACTTCTCCAGAGCTAACTTCCTATTGATTTGCGTTTGAGCTTCATCTATTACCATTATGTCATTAGCAAACATCATATGCCAAAGAATATTCTCTTGTATATCCTTTGTCAATTCATTCATGACTAAAGTGAAAATATAGGAACTTAATGCCAACACTTGGTGCAATTTGACTATGATGAAGAAATCTCTCGTATCTCCTCCAATTGTATGTACACTAGTAATTATTCCATCATTCATGTAATTTATTTGTTGAATGTATATAATTGACACATTTTCAGTTTATAAATTATTGAAAGAAATTAGACCATAAAGATTTTATTTCAATTATTTATGATGAAAAAATTAAAAAAAATTAATTATGATTGTGACTACTAATTACATTTGCATGTGGTCCCACTGATTAAATTTTTTGGGTCTATAGAATTGGTGATGCAAACTCCAAGCGATCTGCCTTGAGACCTAACAATTTTACTTTTGGAAGTAACTCCCTCAGAAAATTAGATCAAGTTCGAATAAGAAAAAAAATCTTAACCCAAAGGCGAATCTGTACTAGAGAACTTTGATATGTTGTGAACGAATCAAAGTAATTAGCGGTGATTGTTTGAAGCGATTCTCTACAAGAATCAAAATTGAGAATTAGTCTCACAATAACAAAACCTTTGTAGGAAAAAAATCAACTGTCCTTTTGATAAGTGATATATATATATATATATATATATATATATATATATATATTCCCCTAAGATTATATTCCCAACAAAATAGAAAAACAAATAAAAGTTAAACTTCTAAATAAATATAAATATAAATAGAAAAACTTAAATTAACTCCCAAATAATCACAAATTTAAATAAGGAAACTCAAGTTATTTAATTTCAAAATTTGATCAAAATCCTTGCAATCTTCAATAGTGAAAATATTCCAAATTCTTGCAATATTTAATAGTGAAAATATTCCAAATTCTTGCAATATTTAATAGTGAAAATATTATTTCACAATATTTGACTCAAATCCTGACAATCTTCAATAGTGGAAAAATTATTCCACACTCCTGCATTGCACTGTGAATGACACTTTTGAACCTCTTTGCCTTTGCCCTTGTAGTTGGTCCTTAAGACATTGCTAATGGATCTTTGCTCTTGGCTACTTGATTTGCATTATTTCCTCATTCCTCAAGATGATTTGTCCTCGAATCAAACTCATCATCTACATCAAGAAGAGAAAGATCACTAACATTAAAAGTAACACTAACATTACACTCACCAGGTAGGTCCAATTTGTAGGCATTATCATTGACTCTTTCCAAGACTTGAAAAGGCTGATCTCCTCGTGGATGCAATTTGGATTTTCTTTGAGTTGGAAATCTTTCCTTTCTCATATGTATCCACACCCAATCGCTTGACTCAAAAATGACTTTCCTTCTTCTCTTATTTGCTTGTTGTGCAATTTGTTGGTTTTTTTTTCTCGATGTTGATTTACACATTCTCAGGAAGTTGTTTCACCAATTCAGCTTTTTTATCGCCATCCAAACTACTTCTTTTATTTTAAGGTAAAGGAACTAAATCCAAATGAGTTAATGTATTAATGCCATAAACAACTTTAAATGGTGAAAAACCTGTTGTAGAATGCATAACACGGTTATAAACAAATTCAGCTAAAGACAAACAATCTTTCCAATTTTTTAAGTTCTTTTGAATGATAACATGCAATAAAGTACCCAAAGTTCTATTCATTACCTCAATTTGTCTAGTAGTTTGTGGATGACAAGTGATAGAAAATAATAATTTAGTGCCCAATTTATTTCATAAAATTTTTCAAAAATAGCTCAAGAACTTTACATCCCTATCACTAACAATAGTTTTAGGAATACCATGCGAATCGCACTATCTCCCTAAAAAACATATTAGTTATATGTGTTGCATCATCAACTTTATTACAGGCAGTGAAATGTGCCATCTGAGAAAACCTATCAATAACAACAAAAATATCTTTTCCTTTTTTGGACTTAGGCAAACCCAATACAAAATCCATAGAAATATCTATCCATGGTTCACTAAGTACAGGTAAAGGAATATATAAACCTTGTGGTGAAACTATAGAGTTAGCTTGTTTGCAAGTGACACATCTATCACAAATCTTAATCACATCTTTTCATATTAGGCCAACAGAAGTGTTCTTGTAAGGTGTCTAAAGTCTTAGCTATTCCAAAATGTTCCATTAATCCACCCTCATGAGCTTCTCTAACAAGCAATTCACGCATAGAACACATAGGTATACACAAAGCATTTTCTTTAAATAAATACCCATCCATTCTATAATACTTACCAAAAGCTCCTTTTTCACAAGCATCATAAATACTAGAAAAGTTAGAATCCTTACCATACAATCTTTTGATGTGTTCGAATCCCAACATCTTTGCATTCATAGTGTTTATAAGAGAGTACTTTCTAGATAAGGCATCGGTGACCACATTGTCCTTACTTTGCTTGTACTTGATCACGTATGGGAACGTCTCAATAAACTCACTCTATTTGGCATGCCTCTTGTTCAACTTACCCTGTCTCTTGAGAGGTTTCAAAGATTGATGGTGAGTGTGAATTACAAATTCCTTGGGCCATAGGTAGTGTTGCCAGGTCTTTAGTGCTCTCACCAATGCATAAAGCTTCTTGCCATAAGTCGGGTAGTTTAAGACAGTTCCACTAAACTTCTAGTTGAAATAGGCAATGGGTCTCTTGCCTTGCATCAAAGCAACTCCAATCCCTAAACCTGAAGCAACACACTCAATTTCAAAGGTATTAGTAAAGTTAAGCAAAGCTAAAACAAGTGTCTTACTCAACTTTTCCTTTAATGAATCGAATGCATGTGGTTGTTCACTACCCCATTTAAAACCAACATTTTTTTTTATAACCTCGGTGAGAGGTGCAACAATAGTTCTAAAGTCCCTAACTCTGTCTATAAAACTAGCCAACCCATGAAAAGATCTTACCTCGCTTACCGATTTAGGTGTAAGCCAATTTTTTATAGCACTTACCTTCTTTTCGCCAACTTCAACACCTTTGGTACTAACAAAAAAACCCCAAAACACAATTCGATCCAAACAAAAAGAATATTTTTTAAGATTAGCATGCAACTTTTCTCTTTGTAAAACTTCAAGTGCTAACCTTGAATGTTCAAGATGGTCATTTGAATTCTTTGAGTATACTAGGATAACATCAAAGTAGACGATAACAAATTTACCAATGAAGGGACACAGAACATGATTCATTAATCTCATAAAAGTACTAGGTGCATTAGTCAAATCAAAATGCATAACTAACCATTCATATAAACTATGCTTTGTTTTAAATGCAATCTTCCATTCATCTCCTTCCCCATGCAAATTTGATGATATCCACTCTTTAAATCAATTTTGCTAAAAACACGATCCATGCAATTCATCTAACATGTCATCTAGTCTAGGAATAAGATGTCTATATTTTACCGTTATATTATTGATTGCACGACAATCAACACACATCCTCCAAGTTCTATCCTTTTTAGATACAAGCAAAACAAGAACCGCATATGGACTCATGCTTTCTCGCACATATCCCTTGGTCAGCGACTCATCAACTTGCCTTTGAAGCTCCTTGGTTTTCTTGGGATTACTCCTATAAGCAGGTCGATTTGAAATTGGTGCTTCAGTAGTGAAATCAATATGATGCTCAATACCCTTAAAGGGTAGCAATCCATTGGGTATCTTTCGGGAAAGACATCTCCAAAATCCTGCAAAAGAGAAACAAACTCACAAGACCAAGTGTCATCAAGATCGTTAGTAGAAAAATAAGACTCTTTGTATATAAGTACGAGGATAGTCCTATTACAATACATCGCATCTCTAATGTCACTTCTCTTAGCATAAAAATTCACATGTTTCTTTTTATTCTTAACAATTTCTTTTGAACTTGAACTCTCTCCCCACGCTCTGTCTT
>CATIWR010040686.1:0-23783 GCA_949677035.1 Omphalea diandra | reverse complement strand
TAATTTATAGGTGAATGTCTAGTTTCATGGTTTAGTAAAAAGCAAGTATCGGTTGCCTTATCCACTGCGAAAGTCGAGTATGTGGCAGTGGGTTGTTGTTGCACCCAAGTTCTTTGGATGAAACAACAATTGAAGGATTTTGGAAAAATAGTTGATCACATGCCCATTAAATGTGATAACACAAGTACTATTAATCTCTCTAAGAATCCCATCCAACATTATAGTAGTAAACACATAGACATTAGACATCATTTTCTTAGAGATCATTTGCATATAGGTGATGTTATGTTAGAATTCATTGACACAAATCATCAACTTGCAGATATTTTCACTAAACCTCTAAATGAAGAAAGGATGAACTTCATTAAGAGAGAATTGGGAATACTTGATGGACGCCCCCTAAGGTGAAAATTTTGATCTTATGATTGATTATTATGTATGATATGCATCAGTGATGATTGTATGAGTAGAGTTATTATTTATTTCTAGTGGATCACATGTTTTCAAAATTTTCTCATTCTTATCCTTGTTGACTCATAATTCGTAGTCGCAATTTCTTCTTCATGGTCACGAATTATAAGTCAATTTCACTCTGCTGTCAAATGTCAATTTGCAGTCACAAAATTTGCACTTCACCGCGAATTTTGGTCAATTTTTTCAAAAATATGACCGTTGATGTGCCTTTTCTCGAGGAAAATTTGTCTATTACTCACATATTCATAATTCGCGGTCGTGACTTTTGAATTCACGGACGCAAATTAGAGTAACCAACTAGGCAATTAAGTGATTTGATTGCCAACCGTTTCCTCTCTTCATTTAATTCTTTTCTAGCCATTTTTTGATTGTTTTTGCACCCCTTCAAGCCTATAAATACCCCCTTCAATAATGTTTTCCTCACTTCACTTTCAAACACCTCTTCTCTGTTTAAAAATCTCTTAAGCTCTCTTCCTTTCTTGATATGGCTCCTAAAAAAATTCTCCAAGGCTAACAAGGGCAAGACACTGGCTCATCCTTTTGCACCTCCTGCCCTCCATCTTATGAAGGGAATCACCAAAGAGGAAAAGGAAAAATTTAAGGCAAACTCCTCCAAAGTGATTCTCCCAAATAAAATCCCGTCCTCATTCATGCTAGAAACTTTAGGCATCAATGCAAAGATTCACACCTTTCTATCCAATTTAGGCTAGAACGAGTTCATCTTTCGAGATGAACCCGGATATGAGGAGGTTGTATGAGAATTCATGTCCACCGTGCAACTAAGTTGAAAATCTGATTCGAGAGCCGGCCAATACGGGTTGGTGTTCTGGGCCTTCGGTAACCCCTTCTACATCACCTTCGACCAATTATCCTCCCTTTTTAACCTGCAAGTCGGAGAACACATCCCCTTCATCATCTTCACACTTGACATCATCTACTCTGAATGTTGGTTAAAGATTTCCATCGAAACCAAACACGACCCCCGCTCTTCTTTATCCAAACACATCAAAACCCTACCCCTGTGGATCTTTCATCGCATCATCACCTTCTCCGTCAATGTAGGAGGTGATGGTAATGAGAAGGTTTCACAAAAAGACTTGACATTCCTATTTTGCCTTTTCAAGAACTAACCTATCCAAACTGGTCATTACCTTGTGGATCAATTAATCCATACGAGTATAAAACCCAAAAGCCAGTTTCTCTTTCCCTCTCACATAACAGCCATCTACTGCCTTGTTGGAGCACTTGATGAGGAGAAAGAGAAATTCCTCACCAAGAAGCTCATTCCCTTTCAAAAAGTCCTATACCTAACCTCTCTCATCAATGCCAAGGCAATCCATTCGGACACATACATCTGTACCCTTAGTGCAATAGGTGCGAAGAAGATGGAAACCTCCTAAGCATCCAAGCGAAAGAGGCTCTAAATTGAAGAAGGTAACATTCAAGTCCCCTCAACCAAAACCAAAGTCAAAGTTATCTCTTGCCACCATTGATTGCAAGTTGGACAAGCTAATAAGGATGATGAAGAAAAGGTTTCTCTTCCTTTCACATCTTCACAACAATATGGTGGATCTCTAAGAGAAACTAGGAGTTCCTTCTTGCCATCTTTCGAACTTCACCGAATTTGAAGATACGCAAGATGGGGATGGCAACGAAGACGACATAGAGGATGGAGACGAAGCTGAGGGAGCATAACAAGCACTAGAGACACCATCTTTCGGAGATTATTCTCCACTACTCTAGATTAAGGATCATTTATATTTAGTTTTCCACTTTCCTTATGTTTACTTTCTTTTACAAATATTGTGATCCCACAGTTATGAATATATATAAAACTTATTTCTTTGTAAACATTGATATCTTATGTGATTGATGTTTATTCTCTTATCCATTGCATTATGTTTGCTCCTTGTGAATACTTATGTATGAATCTCTTTTTTCCCTTATATACCCCTTTTTTTAATCTTGCCAAAGGGGGAGAGATTGTGAAAGGGAGAAAATAATGAAAACAATAACTTAAGAAAACTATAGCATAAGTTGAGGGGGAGCAACATACTTATTAATTTATCAACTTCACCTTTGATTGAATGAATGATATACTTAGCAAATTTTGTCATAAGCATTAATTGAATCATATTACAATCCAACTTCCCTTTCCTGTATCTTTTTCACTTAAGGATCAATCTAAGTTGTCAAAATCAAAAAGGCAGAGATTGTTAGACTAGGGTAGTTAACCCTAAGTCTTGGACCTCTTTTGATCTTGACAAAGGGGATTAATCATTTCTAATGATTCAATTTAGTGTTGTTTTGTAGCCTTTTTTTATTAATCTTTAAGTTAGAAGTTGGATAGAAATCTTAGTCTTTAAAGAATGAGAAGTAACTTCTAAATTATGATCGCAATCTAAGATTTGCGATCGCTATCCATGAGGAGACTTGTTAGAAGATCAGACATATGAAATTGCAGAGTCATTCTCAGCAACGACTCATCCAAAGGAAGAACTCGAAAAGTGACAGACGAATTCGCGATGTAAAACTTGTCTCAGTCGCGACCGCAAATTTTAAAGTAACTGAAGATGTAATAAAGTCCACAATCACAACTTAACAAGTGTCCCAGGTAACCGTTGAAAATCAAAAATTATGATGGGAACTTATTGGTAGGGACCGTGAACCCAAAAGAAGAAGATAAACACTTTTGGCAGAGGAATTCACGTCCAGAGTCGCGTCCTATACATGATAAATCGCGACAGCTACTTTTAAGAGCAGATGAAAGGCAACGACTATATTTTTCTGGTGAACTAATCAGAAGCTACCACGTGGACTAGCTGTTAGACACAAATGGAGTTTTCCTCATGGAATTTAGATTTCGTGACCGCTAATGAGTAGTAACGATTGCGATTCATGACTGTCAAGCATTTAATATGAAAATTTATCTAGTACACTTTGATGATTTTGTACCAGTTTTATGGCAACGTCTCTTTGGTGGGTAGAGGCTATAAATACCTCACCAAACAAATGTAAATGTAAGAGAATTAATAACTTTGTACCTAAACTCTTATAATTTTGCTATTCACTCTTCTATATTCTTTAAGTCATTCCTGGGTGTGAGCATAAACACCAAGTGTAATAGGTTATAATGTGAGCCTGTGAAAACACTAAGATAGGTTGTTGTGTGAGCCTATTAAAACATAAGTTGTAAAAATTGTTGTGTAAGCCTCAAAACACAAGTGCATAGGTTGTTGTGTGAGCCTTCAAAACACAAGTGTAAAAGTGTGGTGTAAGCTTTAAAACACCATTGAAAGATAGTGGAATACCCAATTTCTAAGAATTGGGGAGTGAACGTAGAGTCGATTATATCCGAACCACTATAAACCTTGTGTTTCCTCTCATCTCATTTCTTTTCTCTTTTTCAATTTTAATTTCTATGCACCAATTCAATCCCTCCCCCTTCCCCCCTTCTTGGTGCATAGGGCCAACATTAGCGATCGAGATGTTAAGTTCTTAAGTCACTTTTAGTACACTTCATGGAGTAAGCTAGGAACTATACTTTTATTTTCTACTATTAAACATCCTGAAATAGATGGACAAACTGAAGTAGTTATTAGGACACTCAATAGTATGTTGCACACCATCATTCAAAAGAACTTAAAACATTAGGAGAAGTTATAATGCCCGAAACATGGTTCTTAGGGGGTCTAACATAAGTGAGAACTCCTTCCTTTAAGTCATTTGCATGAGAAGGCTAAATTCAATGAAATGATGATGAATTTAATTATATAAAATTATTAATAGAATATCTAATTCTATTAATATTAATAAATTATTAATATATATTATTAATTATTTTATTAATATATATTATTAATTATTTATTTAGTTATATAAATATATAAATTATATAATTATATTTTATATTTTATATTTTTGTAAATTATATTATATATTAATTTATATATTAATTATTTTATATTATTATATATATTATTATATATTTTTTTATATTACTATTATTGATATGAGTTAAAAAGGATGAGTAAGAGATATGAATGTGAAAGATGCCAAGCCTAGGGAGATAGTAAGTGTAAGTTATGATATATAAGTTTGCATATGTAAGAAATGATGATTAATGAACATACATGAAAGGTGATATTAGAGGTTTAATAATGAAAAATATAACTATATTATGCGTGGAAGGAAATTATGCTAAAGTACATACATAACGAAATTAAGAAAGGATGATAAAAGATAAGGTATAAGCTAAGTTAGATGTATGATCTTTGAGGGTTACTAACATTGTAAATGTGCTTGATGCGTAATTAATTGACAAATTAACAAAGTGGTCCAAATGTATTTTAGATTCCTAGAGTTGATATTTGAAGTGTGTTAAAGGAAGGAACAAAAGATCAAAAGTAAAGCTTTAAAAAGGTTCAAATGCTCTATTTAGGCATTTTGGTCTTTTCACACACTTTTATCTTTATTTTCTTCATAAACAGGACTCTAAATCCATTTTTCATTCGTATTTGTGCCTAGAAATGGTGTTTAAAGTGTATTGAGGAAAACAAAAAAAGGGTGGAAGCATAAATTAATGGGTTGGAAGTAGCATTTTGGTGGACATTTTTTAAAATATTCTATTTAGGCATTTTAGTCTTTTTACATCCCTTTCTCTTTATCTTTTGCCTACACATGACCACACCTCCATTTTCATTAGTTTTCTATAGTCTAAAACTCACTAAAATCCTCCTAAAACCTTTCCTCCATCTATGGACATCAAAATAAGTAGTAGAATTAAGTTTGTTCATCCATAATTTTCCGTCTTTTAAGCAAGTTGGTGACTTTCCTCTTCTTCTTTCAAGTAAGTTACAATTTTCCATATTTCTTGTATATTTCTTTAATATTTGTATAAATATGTTTATGGTGTTTTTGAGCTTTGTGGTGATAGAAGAGATGAAGTTTGGTGTTAGTATGTCATGAAAAGTGATGTTGTCTTAAAACAAAGTTTTAGTTGTACTTAAAGAGCATAAGTTATTTCTCTTGATTCTTGATGCTTGATGGTTTAATATATGCTAATTAATATTCTAAAATTCATATTTGAGTAGGAAATTAAACTTAATTGGTGTTTTACAAATTGATTAAACTGAAGACAATATTATTGTAGTATATAATTAGCGCATAAAAAGTTGATATGTATGGATTGATTATGTGAATTCTTGGTGATTATTAAATTATTAAATGTTAATTTGTGTCTTAAACTTATTATATTTTATGAGAATTAAGGCTTTAAGGATGTATAACACCTTAGTTCTATTAAATTAAATATTGACATCTTAATAAGCTTATGATTGTTCCTTATGTAAATGAGTTTTAATTGTGAGGATAATTGATGTAGTTTGACTTCCCTGATATTATTTGAGCTCTTAAATGTTGTATAGCATTATAAATTTGAGGTTTAGAATTGTATTCAAGTTTTAGAGGATGTCTTATATCCTAGTTGAGAAAAAGGAAATATTGATGCCTTAATGGGTTTTATCAATGTCTTTATGTAAATTGATTATGTTTATAAGGAGAATTGATGTTAAATTGAGTTCATTGGTGATATTTGATACTCTAGAACTTATGCTTAGAGTCATATGTGAATGGAGGAGATATTCTTCATTTAGTTGAGGTAAGATTATATATAAATGTCTTAATGAGTGTATGGATGATTAATGTTGAGAAATGAATGTGTTAATGAATTTAGGAGTATAGTTTATTTATGATTATGAAATGAGTTAAGGATTATAATTATGGATTATTACATGATTAAATAGTGATGCTAATGTTGATATTATTAATCAGAAAAAAGGAAAGTGGTAATATAGTGATGTTAATGTTGATACTATTAATAAAAAAAAAAAGAAAGTGGTAATAATGACCTAAGCATGAAGTATGAAAGTTAAATTATAAGTTATAGATAATGGAAGTTACGTTTGCATGCTTGATTGATGTTAAGGTTTTCAATATCCCTATAAAAGGGTTTTGCCTTATTATACTATATGTTATGTTTATGTTATAAGTTCTATGGATGTGTTTGAGTGACTCTCTGTATTTTAGATGTTATAGTAATAATGTAATATATGTCTATGTATAAGCATGTGTGTAGGTGAAACGATTAAGAGCAAGTAAAGATACAGAAAAGAGCAAGTAATGCTAAGAAAAGATATAGAGAAAGAGCAAAACCAAACAAAAAAGAGTTAAGGCTAGTAATGAAAGGTGAGAGATTTTAGTCACTTTTCATTGTCCATTGCATACAGGCATCATAAGTTTAAATGTATAAGCCATAATAGGCCAAGATATGTTAATATAAAAGTCATATGCATTATTTTGAGATGAAATGAAATGCCATAAAACACTATTATGTATAAATGTCATATGATATAAGGGCAGTTTGAAAAAGGAGTAGAAACCTAAAGACTCATAACTAGTTATGCAAGGATGATAAGATTAATGTATGAAAATTAAATGTTATGCATGCATCACACAATTAGTGAGGAAACTCTTCTATGTAACAGAAAGATGTACCTTATGAGGTAATTCTCTTGCGGGTGCGGCTAGAAAAGGCAACTCCCTCATAAGCGTAGTTGGTGAGTAAACTCTCTTGTACAAGAAAGATAAGTAACCAAAGTAAGGTTTCCCATGGATTTGACTACCTATATATGTAATTTTATGCCATATAAATGTCGTGTGCAAATACTATGTTGTGTAGATAGAAATGCATTCATGTTAAAGCATATAAGCATAGATATGGATAATGCAAATTCCTCACTAAGTTTCCCATAAAGAGCTCAACCCACTTACACATAGATTGTTTTACAGGGTAAGCATAGGACTGATGCCATGGATATATGCTTTTAGGTTAAGTGCTAAAGATAAAGTTTTAAGTTATGTATCACATACTGTTAAGGCACCACACTATTTCTTCATACCCATATACAATAACAATGTATACGCATAATTGAAAAAGATCTATAAATGTACTATACAAATGATAAATTATATCTTATATTCTTAGTGATCTCCACAAAGTCTATGTAACACCCATTTACATTTATTAAGTACGACATTCATGTTCAAAAATTTATAAGCATAAAGGTTAACTTATCATTCATACACAAATCAATAGGTATTTAATATACACATATGTCAACCCATTTAATGTTGTTGACCATAAACTAATTCCTAACTAGTTATATATACAAGACACAAGGATAAAGAGAGTGAAAATTCAATCGACAACCAATGATCCATGTGTCTATATACAAAACTTTATGCTCTAAAGTGGCCAAACAATATGCTTTACTATCTGAAAAAAAATAATTACAATTTTGTGAATAACGACTTAGTGAATAAAAATAATAATCAAATTCTTATAACACAATCAATAGTAAGTTATGAAAATATATTATAAGTGCAAGTATTAATTTATGCAAGTGTGAATGCAATAGATTATTTGATTTTTTAATGACCTTGCAAGGCAAACATTGCTTTTGGGAATTCATGTGAATCAAGTGAAATTTGATTTTATTGGCTAACATATAACATGTAATTCATCTAATAAATAACATATGCCATAATAAGACATATTGGTCACTTTTCCAAGTGATTTGCAAGTATTTGATATGCCAATCACAAACATCCTTTTAGTTCCATATGTAAGTGTTCATCCACAATGTTGTATCAAGTAATCATTAAAATCTTACAATTCTCACTTGACTTGTATTCAAATGTAAAAATCTATAATTCAATGTCATATACACTTAATAGAACCCATCATTTCTTAAAATCATCACACATACACATCGTAATCTAATTATGGCTTTTGCTTACCTTTGATATAACTAATCTTTATGGTAGGTTTGAACCTCTTTCTTTGGCTTCTTCAATGTGTTGAGATCCTAGCATTTAATGCATACATGATTATAAATATGTCAAAATGAGTTTTAATGCTTGGTATGCAACCATGATCATGTTCCATGCAAGTGGGCCTAGTATGTAAGCTTATTATTCTTGTATGACAACTTAACCTTACTAAACTCTCATAATATAACTATAAATATTTATATCCAAATGAGTTGATTCTTTTTTTCTATATACACTTGACACATAGTGATACAACATATTCAAAATTCAAGTCAATATAAGACCTATAGAAAAAATGTTGAATTTTTTAATTCTGCCCTATTTCAATGTGACCACAGTCTGATCAAGTCTTATAGTCTTAGCCATATCCCAAATTGTACACATCCAATTGCAAAATTGATTCACTAGCAGTTACATAACACATAAACATTTTTAATGTTTTACACTTTGTCTAATTCTATCTATAAGGTTATTAAAATAAATAAAATAAAATGGATTTCTGAACCTAATATAAGTCAATTAAAAAGACCATTTCGTCTTTACCTCATTAGAGATTGGGTTCAAAAATTGGGTACAGCTTAGGGAAGAGATTAGGGATCCACAAACCACTTAGATATTGGGATTCAACCTTTGGGCATTTTTGGTTCACTTTTAATATTTTAGCTGAGTTATTGATTAGTCCAATCGATGGTCCTAAGCATACATCTAATGCAATTGAGCAAACCAAATCATTCTATCAATCCATAGGGAGAGGGGTCATGCATAATGGTATACAGTTCATCATGCGTATCCATACATCCATCCATCACATATATCACATAAAATGGATAGGGATTATGCATTTCTGGTGTAGGGGTAGGTATGCACACATCTATCGTTCATGATCACATGGAGTGATTATTAAGACCAACTTATAGTCTAACTTAAAAAAAATACCTACACCAAAAAGAAGAGAAGAAGTTAGTAATCAAATGATGAAAAAAACAAATTAAAGAAATTAAAGGACTAGCAAATGAAGTCCTTTATAATAATCTTACCACATATCTAAAGTTAAGTCCTTAAACATACATCTAATGTCCATGGTAAGACATCCCAACATCATGCATCAATATACAAAATATTATGAAAATGCATGAGTCATGAATAATCAAAGGGATAAATAAGTAATGTAAAGCATACATGAAGGATATTGAATGGCCTAAGGTAAAGATTCACCTAAATGAGATCTTAGGGTTGATGAACCTTTCCTCATATTGCTCAAAAAGAACTAAAACACCCATAGAACAACTAAATCTTATAGAAGCTAGAGTGCCAAATCAAGAAGGGGGATTGAAGAACCAAAATACTATTCACATGGTTAACACATAAACTTTCAACATAATGTGAGCTCTCAAGGTCAATGGAACCTCAAGTTCCTCACTTGATCATGGCCTTGAGATGATTAAAATAGAATCAAAGCATCTTTTTGAAATCTAATGAAAGATCCCATGGGCTTTTTGGTGTGGTAAGCAACAAAAACCATGTGAAACATAACCGAGACTCTTTTTTAAAAGTGAATAAGGGTCATAGATCATTAAACCTCATGTTATTCTATCACTAGAGTAATAAAATATCATAAAAAAGTGCTTCAAAAAGAAAGAAATGTGAAGGAGGAGAAGAAAATAAACTTTACCAAAACTGTATTCTAGGCAAACTAGGTTTTACATCCCAATATTGAGGTTGTGCAACCAAACTAAGGGTTGTGCAACCTATCATGAAGGCTGTACAATCATTTGGATTTTAGAAAGTAGAAGAAGATAAGATAGGGAAGAAAAAGATGGAGCTTGAGGGGTCCTGGATGCTTTCTGGTCATATCCTTGCCCTCAGATGCAGATAATGAGTCTAATATCCTCCAAAATGCGTAGAGAATGCATAAAAATGAAGAGATTAGGTCTAGTTCTACCTTAGGAGTGATTAGATTTGGTTAAGGTTTAAGGTTTTTGTGTTAAGTATACTTTGAGAAGTAATTTTAATAGAGTAAACTTATGGTTTCCATGCCTCTCTAACTCTTCAAATGGGAGGGGTATTTATAAGTGTTGGACAAGTGCACTAGACCTTACAATGGTTCTAATCACACCCTGGACACATCCAATCACAAAGAAGGAGATGAATTCCCTAGGATTAGGGTTTACACGTGGGCTGTACAATGAAGAGCAGGTTGTATATCCCTCTGTCAAGGTTGTACAACCTTAAGGTTTAAGGGGGACTAGTTCTAGAAGATTCTAAAGGTTAGGGTTCTAAGATGGGTTGTACAACCCTATACTAGACTGTACAACCAAGCTCGGTGGGCTGTATAGCCTTGCTTGGTGGGCTATACAACTTATCTATCGTAGCAGACAGTTTTGGGTTTGGTCTTGGGCTTGATCTTGGGTTTAGTTTTGGGCTTCTCTAAGGTACACTATGGATTTTCATCTCTTTTGTTTTGGCATTCCATTTGCATTCGGGGAATAAATTTAGTGATTTTCATTATTGAGCTTTACATTTAATGGTCCAAAATCTGATGCTCATAATTTGCCATCTGCTTTGTGGGGCTTGGAAAATAATATTTGAGAAATGACTATTTAAATAAGTCTCAACAAAGCAAAGTAAAAAAAATATAAATATTCATAAGGATACCTAAGGATAGAAGCATTTAGAAGCTCCTCGAGCAAGTACTAAAGTCATTATGGTTGCTTTTTAGCAAGTACCAAGTGTTTTGAAAACTTTATAGTAGATTTCTAGTAGGTACTAAAGAGGTTTTGGCAACTCCCTAGTAGGTACTAGGTGTTTTGATAACTCTTCAATAGCTTTCTAACAGTTACTAAAGAGGTTCTAGTAGCTCTCTAATAGGCACCAAGTGTTTTGATATCTCTTAAGTAGCTTTTCAGTAGGTACTGAAGTGGTTTTGACAACACTCTAACAATTACCAAGTGTTTTGATAGCTCTTCATTAGCTTTGCAATTGGTACTAAAATGGTTATAACAACTCTCTAACAAGTACTAGGTGTTTTGATAGCTCTTCAACAACTTACTAGTAGGTACTGAAGTGGTTTTGGCAACTCTTTAGCAGGTACTAGGTGTTCTGGTATTGGACAATTGGCCTCTTACAGTCATTGGTGCTTTTGGGTTTCTCTATGAGTGCTCCAATCTTTCTGATCGATGATTATGGCTTAGGGATGCCCCTATATGGTTCTTGTGCCATTTGTGCCCTTTTGGCATTTGTAAAACTGAATCCCTATCTTTGTTGCCCATCTAGTTGTCATAGGGTATGTTCTTTTCTTAAACAAATGGGCCTAGGTCCATATGCTATGGGAAGTGCTTCTTTAGGTTTTTCCCTATCTTAAAGAAAGTAGTTCTTCTTGAGAATATTGTTGACATTTCGGAGGGAGCAAGTTTACCGTTAAAGGGTATTTTGGTGGCCTAACTTAAATAAGGAAGCTCGGGGTGTTCGCTAGGTATTTTAAAAGTAATGAGAGCATTTTGGTAATTTGACCTATTTGGGACTCTTTCAAAAGTGAAATGTATTTTGGTAAATTGGCCACTTTGAGGGTTTTTAGGAAGTTAGGGGTATTTAGGAAACCAAAGTTATTTTGGTAAATTTGGTGCTCTAGGCTTGAAGAAAAACTAGTGGTACTTTGATAATTTGGGTGCAATTGAGATTGAAGGGAGGTTAGGGGTATTTTGGTAATTTAGGTGTAATGGGCTTGAAGAGCGGCTATGGGTATTTTGGTAATTTAGTTGTAATTAGGTTTGAAGAGTTAAAAGAAATTGGGTTGGATAGGCTAAGGGAAAAGTTGGGCCCATAGGACCCATCTCGTCTGTACAATCTAGTGTATGGTTGTACATACTAGCTAGGATTGTATATAAACCCCTTTGAAAGTGAATTTCTCATTTGCGCTATTCCTCTTCTCTCTCTTCCTTTTCTCTTTCAAACCTCTAGACTTAGTTGTTAGGTTTCTTTTATTTTTTGAGCGATTACCATTACTGAATACGATGATGACAAGATGTTTGACATCTAAGAGAAGTTTCCTGATGATGACATCACGACCTTGGATGTCCTAGAGCAGCAGTGATCTCAGTGGGGATTTGTACAGGTGAGCCCATTGAAGGGCACAACCGCGAAGATGATTTCACCTTGCTTTCCTTTTGCTGGCGACACATCATCAATCTACAATCTGTATCGTTATCTTGCAGGAGCTGCCTCAGGACCGGTATGCGTTCTTTTTCCTTCTTTTTATTTTTTTTCTATGTACCCTTATCATTAGAGATTTTAGGCGCCACCTTAGAATTCTCTTTTTTTCTTGTGAACATTAGGTTAGTTTATAAAATATTCAGAAATAAATTTTGAGGCACGCACCCTTTATTCTCAATGAAATTTATTTTTTGTCTATCGGTCCAATCTATTGCCTTGATTTTCGTTCACTTTAGGCTTTATTTTGAGACTTACACAAAGAAAACCCGAAATTAATTAATGAAGTAATTCATGAGCACTTAGGGTACATACCCGAGTAAGTGATTTATTTTTTCCTCGTGAATCTACTAGTTTGTGATGCTTTGTTTGTGGATGCTAAATTTTTTTTTTTAAAAAAAACTTTGTAATTTTCCCTTATAGCTCATGAATGAACCCCAACGACTAGGATTGGTTGCTTTCCTACCTTCAGGTCTTGATAATTGCATGAAATATGTGTGTGCATGTATATTTCATTATTCATTGATTTTCTTCTTTTACACGGTATCGTTACCTTCTAAAAGGGAGGCGATGCTATGGGTCCTGATGGGGAGTGGTGTTGTGCTCTACACCTCTAGGTCTTGCCTGTCTAGAGGGGACCAAGGGTTGGTCTTTCTTGCAGATGCTGCTAGATGAGGAACTGATGATCGATTAGTTGATTACACACGAACTACTAGAGCAATGGATGGATGCAACTTACACCTTCCATCTACCTCTAATTGGTGATGTCACGGTTACACTCAGTGACTTACTTTCTTGATCAGACTGTGGTTCGCAGGTATCCTTTTACCCACAAATTCTAGTGTACATGATCCACTACTTTAGAAGGACTACTTATTGAGGGTCCTTGGCTATGTTCCATTGCTCAAGGGGAGTAGGACTGTGATAAGATTGAGCATTTGAGTTGGCACACCTAGAATCATTGACGATAGTCATAGTAAGGTGGTAGATCAGCATGTGTGTTGCTTTTTTATATGCTCTTTCAAAGGCTATCTTTTGAAGTGCTTCTGATGTGATTGACCTTTGCTTGGTGTCAGTGTTGGAGGATCTGAGCATGCTGCATCATTTCGATTGGGAGTCCGTGGTGTTGCCATACTTATATCAATATCTTGACTGATGCTCTTAGGGGAAGGGATACATGTGTGATGCTTGAAGGGTGCTCATTGTATGTATCCCCACTCTCTTATGCCTTACTCCTATTTTTCACTATTTTGAGATTTACGCTACCTTTGTTGATAAGGATGGGGCAATTGAGCTAAAGTTGTTAGAAGGACTCGACCTCGAGGATGGTGTGGAAGGTGGCTACCGCATTTCTTGTGGTGGAGTGTGGTGATATATGAGGAGTCCTCTGTCGTTGGCAAATGTGATTGCCTGAACTCGATTATTTTAGACCATGTACTTTTCCTTGCATAGATAAAATTGTGTGAGTCAAAATTGTAAATTTTTGTCATATGGTCTTACACTTGCAGAGTTTTTTGTCTTTATTGTAACTGCGCTTTGATTGGAAGGGTCCTATGGAGATGTGGTCATTAGAGGTTATGAAGGCATAGGGCATCTCTTATGGTCATCGAATGATGGTGAGGCCCTACATTCAAGAGTAATATTTAGGAAAGCACATCTTCTGTTGGTACGAGGGCCTGGATGAACGACCTATCCCACAACACCCATCTTTGAGCTTGTTATGGGCGAAGGACCTTTAGGGTGCAAAGCTCGCTATAGCATTGCGCTATGTGCCCAAGGAGCAGTTATCTTCTGCTAGTACCCCCCTATAGGTCTTGGATGGTTAGAGCACTAATGGAGAGTCTTCCTTTATTAGAGGTAATTATTTGGGCATTCCCTCAATGTGTGTTTGACGAAGGGATCATCTTGCAGTACACGGGCCAAGGCACTACTATTCTTGTGACATGAAGATCTACTGCTCCTCCTTTCGTGTCTAGTGTTGCTGCTGCCTATGGTTGCAAAGGGTCTAGCAAACCTACTTCAGGTGGGGTAGAGCTCGTGGTGATGGATGACTTGGTTTCCATGATAGATAGTCTAATAGAGTCTTGCATGGCTTCATTGATTGGATCAATGATGTCACTATAGGTTATCTGGTTTGTCTACACTTTTGAGTTGGCTAAGACCACCCATGTGAGTTTTTTCCCCTCTATATTCTTGTGTCTTGATTACAATATAAGCTATGTTTTTAAGAATGCTTCTCATTTCCTTATAGATTCCTCATGTCCATGCAGAGACCATGGTTGATTTGATCATTGCCCTAAAGAGGGTCATGATGTAGCGAATGCACTATATGCAGCTTAGTAAGAGAAAGTAAAATAATGCATACATACATGTTTATGATTTGTATGTTGTGTGTCTTGTGTCCTACTCATCCTAATCCTCGTGTTTCTTATAGGAGATGATCAAACATTTAAACTACGATATTAGAAAGAAGGATCAACATCTCACAAAGGCGGAGGCAGAGATTGAGAACTTAGCCTAGGTAGCCAGAGAGCGCTAATATGTGGTGATGGATGGTGAGGCTAAGGATTCTTAGGTAACCCCCTCAAAGTTGAAGGCAATTGAGCCCCTGAGACACCTTTTTTCCTTATTAGCCAGTAGGATGTTTATCTTTTATTCCATTTTACTACAATATATTTGGTAGATATGTTATATAGTTGTACATTTTATTGAGCAATTTGAAAGCTCCACCTTTTAGATGCTTGCTTAGGACTATCTAGGACAAACTGGGGTGAAACTACCTCCCCTTTTAATCAAACTTTGATATTTTGACTTGCTAATATAGAAAAATGATTTTGGTTTTTGATGGTGTGTCTTTGAATATGCACTGTCAGCCTTTTACATATGTGCCTTATAGAATAGCTCTAAATGTTATGTTAAGTTCGCATTATAAGGGAGAGGTTGCCCAACCCTTTATAGCAGCTGAGGGCTTTATAGCTTAGATAGAAGGCTGTATAGACCTAATCAGAGGTTGTACAACTTTGGTCAGAGGCTGTACAACCCTATAAGCCTTGTCTTATTTTATAAATGCCCACTCCGAACTTGTTCTTATCATTTATTATCTTTGGCTCCCAAACTATGTCAAAAACATTTTTAGGGTCTCTTCTCCCCAGGTCTGGTCTGATCTACCATGGGTGGATTTGTAAGCTCTTCACTACCTTTCCTTCATCCATCTTGATGCACACTTTCTGCAAGCAGCCTGTGACTTATGGGATTCCACTACCCATGCCTTTTATTTTAGAGATATGGAAATATGCTTTCTGCAGGAGGAACTTAGAACCATTCTCGACTGCTACATCATAGTTGTGGGCTGGATTGTACTTCCTTAACTGGATTACCCATATGTTCGAAAGATGATAGAGCTATTTGACATGTGGTCTGAGGAGATCCTTAGGTATACTTTAGGCGAGGAAAAGATCCTCATGGCTCATTTTATCGCTCTCTTCCCCTCTAGAGGCCATGCTCGAGTGGCTCGAGGTCATATAGGCAAGTACTTATTGTAGAAAGAGGATAAAGAGATAAATCTATAGATTTTACCACTCATAGAGGGAGCTGAATCAAAAAGAACCCTTATACCAATGATCTTGGATGAGACAATTGTGGGACTTGATAGAGAAGCACTTAGTGTTAGTGATTCTTTCATGAGGAGCCTGTTATTGCTTCAAGTAATAGCTTCTTCTTGCAACATCTTTTATTAGGAATCTTGCTTAGCTCTTTTCTCTTATTTTTTTTTTATTACTATGCCCTAACTTGCCATTGCATGTTTACAATCTAGCGGGATGCTTCTTCTTACTTAGGTTGCCCTTTCGAGTTTTCAACCTAATGAGCATATTTTTATTTTATTTTTTCTTTTCTTTCTTTCTTCCTTTTTTTTCTTGAAACATGGCTGCAAGAGAGGTTGACATTATGAGTTGCTTCGACCATGGATATGAGGCTTTACTACTTACAACATCATTCAAATTAATGCTTGACAAGGTCGGCTGCTTCTAGGGCTGAGTGGGATGAGTGGATGTCCCATATCACTATCACCGACATTTGTTAGAGCTGACCATAGTGGAATTTGATGCGTGTTACCCTGAGGACTTACGGAGATTTTGTCATTCTTTCTACATTACCCTGAGGAGTTACATGTGTGTCGCCAATTTGGTGCTTCTCAATTTGAGGTGCAATTCCTCCTTTCATTTATAGAGGGTCCCTTATTGTAGCGCTTCTTAGATAGAGTAAAGGCTATGTAGACCAACCACCATATCTATGACTTCTACACCGGTGAAACTCTCAGCCTGATGATGATGTAAACTACATGGTATGGTTGCATGACTTTTAGAGCTATAAGCATCATATTAGCAAATAGTAGACAAATGATCTTTCGTAAAAAAGATTGTTTTATATTTACTTTTAGTTCAAAAGCATGTATAACTAATTCACTTTAATTATGCAAATGTACTTCCATATGATATTATGCTTAACACAAACTATTTTCATTTTGCACATTACACGTTAATTAAGTGCATAATTTCTGCTTTTAATGTTGACACATTAGATGATCCAATTGTCTTACTCAGTGCCTCTGTCTTGTTGACCCTTTGCTCATTCATTCTTATCTTCTCCATTGTCGCCTAGCTATCTTGTCAAGGATCCCCCTAGTGGTCAATCACACTCTCTTGGCTTTTGCTTGGATTTAATTATTATTATTTATTTTTTCATGCTCTAATTTTTTGCCTAAGCTTCCTTTTCAGGTTTTTGACTTAGCGAGCTTGTCTTATTCTTTTCCTTTCTTTTATTATTATTCCTTTTTTTTTTTTTTGCTTAAGCCATCCTTTCGGGTCTTCAATTTAGCTGGCTATTTTTACTTTTCTCACACCTCACATGAAATACTTTTTCAACTACTCTAAGTTCACTAGCTCTGTGAATTCATTGCCATCCATATCTGCTAGTTTCACTACTATACCCAAGTATACATATTTGGCCATGTAGGGGCTTCCCAATGTGGCCTAAATTTCCTTTGAGGATCTTGAGTTTACAGCTAAACTACCTTCAACACTAGATCACCAACCCTTATCATGCTTGGTTTAACCTTTTTGTTAAATGTGCAGGCCATTCTAGCTTGATACAACTGAATTGATACAGGGCCTTTAATCTTTTTTCCTCTAGTAGAGCCAATTGTCAAAATCTACTTCTTATCCATTGGTACTCCGAAATGTTAGATTCCACTAGTACTTATAAAGGCTTTACTTCCAGCTTGATAGGTAGCACTACCTGCATCTCATATACTAAAAAGTATGGCATCATCATAGTCGATGTTATTGCTAATGTCTGATAACCTTACAAGGTGAAGGGTAATTTCTCAGACCAATCTGTATACTTCTCAACCATCTTGGCAAGGATATTTTTTATGTTCTTTTTTGTTGCTTCCATTGCTCCACTAGCCTATAAGGTGAAGACATGTGGTGGACTACTCTATATTTCCCAACATAACTTTGATTTCTGCTTGAAAATGAACATCATTATTTATGACAACATGGTGAGGCACACCATAGTGACATATGAGGTTTTTCTTAATGAATTGTGCATCTGCTTTGCCCTAAACTTACTGAAGGCTGATGTCTTTACCCACAACAATGTATCTATGCCCCCTTGTAGAAGCCAACCTATTCTCTCTAATTACATTGATGCCTCATGCTGCAAATTGCTAAGGTGAGGTTAAATTCTATAACTTAGTTGGTGGTAAGTGACTGAGGCTACCATGAACTTGACATTCATGATAACTCCGAACCTTTTGAATATAGTCATGCTTTATAGTAGTCTAGTAGTATCTCAACCTCAAAATTTTCTTTGCCAACACTTTACCATTCATGTGGGGAGTATAAACTCCTACATGTACTTTGTCCATGACTTTACTCACCTTTTCCTCAACTAAACACCACAAATGGACTCCATCGAGCATCTTTTTATATATTACTCTATCATAAACCATATACTGCAAAGACAACCTTCAGATCATATCTTTATCCTTCTTCTCAGCCTCTTCAGGAAAATTGTCATTTTTCAAATACCTTTGTATGTCAAAATACCAGGGGTGATTCTCTATTGACACATGCATCACTCCTACATCCATGTAACATGGTGCCCCAGACCAGAGCTTGATAAGCGATTTCATAGGCATCACCTCTAGCCCATCCCAAATAGAGACTAGAGTGGCCAAGGTGTCAGATTTTATGTTTTCTTCCATAGGTAGATGATAAAAAATGACTCTCTAAAAATTTTACACCAATTGTTTCACATATTCTAAATATGGGGCTAAACATTTTTCTTTCAATTCCCATTCATCCATTACTTGCAAAATGACTAGCAACGAGTCCCCAAACACCTCCATTGTCCTAACCCTTATTTGCTTCAAAAGTTCAAGCCCTAGTGCATAAGCTTTGTATTCAACCGTATTATTGGTCTTTCTATATTTCAACTTCTTAGCCATAGGGAAAAGCCCTAGTACACTACATGTTCATTCCAGGTTCCATCTTATTAAGTTAGCATTGCACCTACAAAACTGTCTTCTACTATTAGATATAAAGCTAGGGTTTTTTAGGCTTTGGTGGCTTTAATACCAACAGGTTAGTTAAATACCCTTTTATTCTCTTAAAGTCCTTTTTAACATCATTCATTCCACTTCACTAGCTGATCCTTCCTTAACAACTTAATGATCGACTCATAAATTAGAGTTAGTCTTGCTATGAATAGGCTAATTTACTGCAAGTGAGCTAGAAAACCCCGGATCTCCTTTTCAATCTTAGGTATGGGCATATCCTAAATTGCCATTACCTTATCTAGATCCACTTTCAATTCCTTTGTCATTCACCATGTGTCCTAACAACTTACCAGAGGTAGCTCTGAACACATATTTCTTTGGATTCAATCGTAAGTTATAATCATCCATTTTTCTTATAAACTTCTCCAAAGCTTCAAAGTGCCCTTCTCTTGTTTTCAACTTCACCATAATGTCATCCATATACATTTCCACCTCTTTATGGATTAAGTCCTGTAATAGGGTAGTTGTCATTTGTTGGTATGTCACTATTGTGTTCTTTAACCCAAATGACATCATTTTATAGCAATACATCCCTTATTCTATGATAAAAGTTATCTTTACCTTATCTGTGGCAGCCATGAGAATTTGGTTATACCTAGAGAATCCATCAATGATGGAATACATAACACAAGTTCTTACACTATCAACTAGCATATCTATATATGGTAAAGGAAAATTGTCCTTTAGGTATGCCTTGTTCAAAACCTTATAATTGACACACATCATTACTCTCCCGTCCTTCTTCAGTACCAATACTATATTGGCTAACCATTTGGGATAATCTACTACCTCCAAGAACTTGGTATTCAATTGCTTTGCTACTTCTTTCTTAACCATCTAGGCCCACTCAAGTCTCATTCTTTGAAGCTTTTGCTTTATCAATTCCATGTGTGGGTAAGTCAGAATTCTAGGTTCTATAATTCGCTTGTCAACCCTTGACATGTCTTCATATGTCTAGCAAAAACCCTATGATATTTCCTGAATAAATATTCAAACTTCCTTTGTTCCTTTAGTGTGATGTCACTGTTAATGAGTAAAATTTTTAGATTTTTCTGTGTGCCAAAATTAAATGTAATGGTATGCATAAAATGAATGTTAAATATGCTTATGAAATGACATATGTTATGCATACTACCATCAGGAAACACATCATATAAATAAGCAAATTCATGATTCATTGCTTTAACCTTAGAAAGAAATACATCATCATCTTCAAACAAACTTGAAATAAGAACATTAATAAAATATAGAAAGACAACTTCCACTAGGTGAGCAGTAAGAGCCTCCTCTTCTTGCACTTTCTCATAATTCTTCTCATTACTAACCAACATGCTCATTTTCTCATCCAGTGCAATATTTGTTCCATTCTCAGCCCCTATCCCATCTTTCATTCCTGTGATAGCTTTGATGACCCCCTCAAACTTTGCTTCATCTGATCATTCGATAACTCAATCTTTAGAAAATCTGCCTAAAGAGTTGCACTTTCTGCCATAGTTAGCTCAGTTTCCACTGCAGGGCCTTGCATTTCCTTACCACCAACTTCTTCAATGGAGTTTATAATCATGCTCTTGATGTCCTCCAATTTTATCCCTAATAGACAACCTTAGTGAGTTTGCATGGCCTAGTATATTCCCATTTTGTGACCACAAAAGGTGCACTCTGCTTCAACACGTTGGACCCCTATTTCATATGATCTTCTTCAGCTGCCTAAAATTATTGACCTAGCAAGGTCTGTTCGGTGTTAATCTTCTTTTATAGCCAACATATTGACTTGATTCTTAATCATTCTCCTATCTCACATTCTGTTTATGTGACATCCCATTTACTAATCATTTAAATTTCTCTCTAAGTCTATCCATTGTCATTTAAAAGACCTGATTAAAATTTTTTTTCACTATGTCTCTTGTTCACCACTTAGTAATTATTTACAACAAAACATCCATGAATAATCAAACTAAAATACTAATTGACTGCATACTGGCCCAACCTCTATTACACTGCTAGACAGCGACTTCAAAAAGTATACTGGATGCAATCTTTAGTCTACTCTTCCAGAAATAAGATTTTATACAAAAGAGTAAGTTTGCATACTCAGTAAGTAAATGCATAACGATGCTTCAATCTCAAATAACGTAACAATATTTAAACATAAATAACTCATCATCATATCCATGTACGAAATAAATAGTTTTTCCTCTTAAATGCCACATAGGCTATTAAAGGTTATTGCCATACGTGATGTCATAAATTGCTGCCACATATGCTATAGATATAACTGCCACAAAGGCTTTCATTTTTAGTTGCCACATAGGCTATATATTGTTACCACACAGGCTATAGATCTCATTGCCACACAAGCTATCAAAAGTTCTTGCCAAGCAGCCTATTATAGCATTGCCACATAGGCTATCAAGTGTTCTTGCCACACAGGCTATTATATCATTGCCACACAAGCTATTATATCATTGCCACACAGGCTATCATCTCATTGCCAGACAGGCTATCATCACATTGCCACACAGACTATCATATCATTGCCACACAGGCTATCATCTCATTGCTACACAGGCTATCATCTCATTGCCACACAGGCTACCATATCATTGCCACACAGGCTAGTATATCATTGCCACACAGGCTATAAAATGTTCTTGCCACATAGGCTATCATATCATTGTCACACTGGCTGTTGCCACATAGGCTATAGAATACTATCGCCACATAATAGGCTATCAATTATTATCGCCACATAAGCTATCAATTATTATCACCACATAAGCTATCAAATATTATCATCACATAAGCTATCAAATATTATCGCCACATAGGCTATCAACTATTATCGCCACATAAGCTATCAACTATTATCACCACATAGGCTATCAAATATTATCGCCACATAAGCTATCAAATATTATCCCCACATAAGCTATCAAATATTATCGCCACATAGGCTATTAAATATTTTTACTTCCCAACAACATCAAGTATTAGCCTTTCAACCAATCAACTATAAATCCAGCAAAATTTCGGCAATATAATGACTAATAATAACACCCGTAACTTTGGAAGCTCATATCACCACATACTCTCATTCCCGAGTCATAATTTATCAACATCTCATGAAAATAAAAAAATCAAGAACATTACAATCTTTCATCTATGTATACCACAATATCATCACATTAAAGAACATTTGATTCTATTGAAGTATATGGCATTTAACCAATCACACATATAGTACCATTAGCTATTTACTTACCTCCTCCTTCAAGCTTATTTAGCCGTGGATGGTCCTGGCTTATTCCCACTATTATCCTCAATGCCTCAAAGACCTATTTCAATACACCAATTCAATTCATGATGAGAAAGCAAGATTTTCATTTTGTTATGCAACTATGACATGATTCATGAAATGGACCTAGTATTTATGCATATTTTCCTTATATGGCAGACTGAGCTTGCTATACTCTCACAGTAATAACTCCATATATACTCTTCCAAATTACTTGATTCTTTTTTTCAAATAAACTGGACACATAATGATACAACTTATTCAAATTTCAAGACAATATCAGACACATAGAAAATGTGGTGAATTTTTGAATTTGCCTTATTGCAATGTCATCTCAGTCTGTGTAGGTCTTACCTTCTTGGGTGTATCTCAAATTTTACCAATCCAATTGTAATAATAATCTATCACTAGTTACAAAACATATAAAGGAATATTTTTCATGTTTTACTCATTGTCTAATTCAGTCTATAAAGTCACCAAAACAAAGGACCAATCTCAGGGTAAGTAGGTGTGTAACATGTTGACAAATAGTCATGATGAAGGGGCCATATCTCAACAACCAAACTGGATTTGGCAACAATATTTCACAGGAATGTAGATCACATAGAAATATACAACTTTCAAGTTTATGCCATCATAAAATTATGAATCTATGGCCATCAAATTCTTAGAAAATAGATTCAAAAGAAATGTCAGGTTTCATCCCAATACAAAGTCAGTCCCAATCAATGAGCCATATCTCTTTCCACGCAGTAAATAAATCAAAACTAATTTATAGGTATTTAAAGAGGACATAACCCTACAAATTTTATGTTTTATGATTTGTCAAAATCAGAACATAAGGCCATCAAAATATAAGAAAATAGAAGACAGAGATCATCTGAGTCTGGATTTGACCCAGTCCTACTTAAGGAGTCATATCTCCTCTCACACACAAAATCAATCAAAACCGTTTCATAGGTATTTATATGAGACATAAAGCTACAACTTTCATATTTTTTACTTTCCCTAATTCCTCTTCTAGGTTTATGAGATCGTGGGTATAATATCCTGCTCTAACAGCAGAATACAACACAAACAGCTCTAGTTCTCTTGGATTCAACTTTCATCTAAGAGCTCTACCTCAATTACTCCATAATTCTCACTAACCATGCATGATTAACATGTCATGAGAGGTTAATTTCAGGTGAGAAGAAGATAAATTAACTTACCTATTATCCCAGAATTAGAAAACCTTAGGCAGCTCACTCTTTTCCCTCTCATCTTCTTCTTCTTCTTCTTTCTTTCTTTCTT